>JAQGBA010000052.1:0-85332 GCA_034698125.1 Prionchulus punctatus | reverse complement strand
GTTCCTTCAAAAATAATCTTCTTCGATGTGTCTTGTTCACGTTCCAGCCTGGATTTTTCATCATCCAAATGATATAGCCATTCAGAGCTGCGATATCAATCATATTGAAGAAAAGGCATAGTGGCCAGCGATTTGTCCGTCTTGTGGAGCTCCCCGCATTGCAACAACAAAAAATAAGATCAAAAACGTTAGGGATCGAATCCATCGAAATCCGCAAAGGTCACAAAGAAAATTGGTCACAGATCTAGGGATTTCGCAAAGATCTGTTGGAAGAATTATTAGCAGGGAGCTGGGGATGCATGCTTATCGAAAACGTAAAATTCACGGATTAAGCGATGATCAAATCCAAGCCAGACACCAAAGATGCAAAACGTTATTGAGCCGGCTCACTGATCAGCACATCAAAAAGATCATCTTTCCAGATGTGAAACTGTTCCTCATAGAACAAACGTTAAATCCTAAAAATGATGTGGTATATGGCTTATCGATCCAAGATATCCCAGAAGATTGAAGAACATCATTCCCATTATTTTTCATCAAATTATATGTCAACAGCGTTTAGCTGAGTAGATGAAAAACAGAATCCTGAGCTAATTTTTCATCGGATTGGTAAATATACTGTATGTTCCTATCTGAGCACCGAATAAACATAAGTTCCAATACAATTCCATCTCATTTGCATATTTACAAATAACTTACGAAATATCTTTTGACATCGTCGTAGCATTTAAAATCTTTGCTTGTGTATCAAACAAATTTCCTTATTACTTAATCTATATATCCTCAGTCGCAAGTTCTATAGAAATTGGTGGTGGCACTCAAAGGGTCACTGATCATCCGGTAAAATTAAACTCGCAGCTGTGTTGGTATTATTTCGGTTGTTGTTCAAATATTTTACCAATAAGATAATAAATTTGTTTACGGGTAATCATTAGAGCAAGAAACTAAATAAAACATGATTTGATCAAAAAGTGTCCAATTTGCTTCTAGATTTCAGCTATATCGTTGTAGAAAATAAAGATTCAAGAAGTGTGTTTCTGTCTAGATCCATAAAAATTTTTCATCGACGTCCAATCGACTTGTGCGAATTCGAGAGAATGACACTGTAAGCAAACTGGTGTCATTTATTTACATTATGGGACATCAACAAGGCTGTTTTTTATTCTTCAATGTTTGTAGTCAATCGATCAGTTTGAAAGAATTGAAGTTCGTCAAATCCTCTCTCACTTTCCCGGTTTCTATGTTACCAGAAATTTTTATTTAGTTTTAAATTTTAAAAATGACATCGTCGCCATTGCTGTAGTCATGTAAAATGTTTGCATTTGTGTGATAATTATTCAGGCTAATTACAGTTAAAGGGTTTATTCCTGTTGGTTAACAAATTTTTACCTCACCACATTTCATGGTGTATACAACAAGTTAGCTATTTTTTCGAATAACACCAGTACGAGTGCGAACGACTCTTTCGCGAGCCAAATTTGCCAATTAGAATGGTTGTACGGTTTTGTCCGAGGTATCCACCATGCAAGTTTCCACAATGTTTACCACGCGTCGTTCCATACTGTTGATTGATGGATTTGCATTCGCATATCCTTGCTGATTCACCGTAGTGCGCCGGCTCCAGGTATGGCTGTTGACCTGGTTGCGGGTATCCATGTTGATGTTGGACCAGTTGGAGGTGCTGTACGGATGACAGCTAATACATCGACGCTGGTAAATCGAAAACTTGGCTCGTATAGATTGGTGGCAGTGCTACCTTTGACCAGGCGCTTGTCATTCGTTAGGCCCTGACCAAGGACTTACAGGTAGATTCATGGAACGATATTACAGAATTAAATATAAACTATAAATCAGTGTGATGCGAAAATGGTCAAAGGCAGCATCACACTACTTTCAAACCTTCGACTGAACTTATTTCTGTATCTTGAATAGACGATTTTATTTAAACTATTACTTTCGACGCGCGGATTTAAAAAACTTTAAATTTTTCTTCAATGTCAAATAAATAAAAATTCTGGATTGAGAGGTTACCTAAATGAACCGAAAATGGTAAATGGCAACGTAACACTGTTTTCAAACTTTTGGCTAAATTTCTGTATCTTGAATAATCAATTCAACAAGTTTACTTTCGATGTGTGGGTTTTAGAAACCTTAACTGTTTCTTCAAATGTCGAATAAATAAAAATTCTGGATTTAGATGTTTTTGAAAACTAGAAAGGAAATGAACTGAGACCATTGAATCATTCGATCGAAACACAAGGAAACTCATCTTTCATTTCATGTAATTTTCTGTTTGTCAATTTGCTTGCTGTCGAAAATCATGCTTGACATTCTTCTGTTGATTAAAACCACTGCCTCGCTTATTTCATTAGCGTGGAGCGTTTCGCAATTTTTCATTTCAAGTCGAGCTGAAAAGAAAAAAGCAAAACAGTTGCGTGATGATGTATCATCAGCAGTTAATCGGCAAATGGAAAAGATCAGTGAAGACTTGTTGTCAACTTTAAACCTGGCTTTTCGTAATTCTGCGTCACAGATAGAGAAATGTATGCGAAACCACGCTGAAATGCATCTTCATACAGCGTTCTGTGATCTGCTAAATGCCTTGGCATTGATTGGAGATAATGGGTCATTGAAAAACGTAAGTAAGCAATATGTGTTTTCCAATTGCAGGGTTCGTATAATATACAAGATAACCTTCATTTCTCTAAAGGCGTACTTTCTTCATCATTTTATTGAGATTTTTACATATTCGGATTCACTATAAAATTTTTGCAGTCTTCCTCTATGGGCACCGGGATAACCCGGATCCGGATCAAGGTAAATACCGGATATAGACCAGGGTAAACTCTGGATTACATAAATTTTTTAATTAAGGTAAAAGGGAGGGGGTATCGTACCTTTCAATTTTTCGGTGAGAAATTTTAAAATGTCACAAAATTTGATGAAAATTTCACCTTCTTAAAAATTTTCTTGAGCAAATTTCAAAAAGCATGCACCCCCTACACAAAACGAAGGGGTACGCCAAAACCGGAGGCTAGGGGGCCCCTAATCCCCCCCCCTGCACATACCTGTTACCCAGCAAGACTCTTTGAAATTTTGTGGAGCGATCTCTGTAATAGCAATAATTTTTCAATAAGTATGAGTTAACAATGACGTTGTTGGAAGTTTAAATAGAAATCTATTGCAGATTGCGTCGCTTGAGCAACTGAATCGTGAATTGAGTGTAAACAAAGACAAAGCAGAAAAACATCTGGATTCAGCATATGCAAATGCAAAATTGGCGTTTTACAATATGAATTTAACACCGGAATCTCGCATTTATGCATTGGAAATAATTTTATTTTGCATTATTCTTGAGCACAGTGATGATGTAGCGATGATGCTGAAACGAATGTCTATCTTTATCAATGACTTTTGGGTGAAAAATGGGGAAAACTTAGCTTTTCTGATGATTGCCATGATTCCTTCATGGAACAGAGACACACACATGAACAGTTTATCGAAAGCCATAGCAAAGAGTGAACTATCCGAGAGCGTTGTACTTCTGAAGAATTTGTATTGCTCAATTGTGAATTTAATGTGGGATATTCCAATTTATGTGCCGGATGGAAAACCGAATGCTGTAGCTATTGAGGAATTCAAGAAATGTTTGTATACTCCAGAAATAATACAAGAGTACTCTTATTTCATGCAACACGTTATATTGCCTGCACCTTTCATGCTATCTGGAAATGTGGAGGAGGAACCGTACGCAAATGTTTGCGGCTTACGGCACATCAGAGATGTTCAACACAGTTCTGCAGGTTGCAACAAATATCTGGCTGCAACGGATATTTGCGCGTTGCCACATGGAGTAGCAGCATTCGTGAATCCTTATTTTGGCTTAGAAATTTACTGTTCAGCGAAAAATAAAGTAGTGAAGTCAAAAGAAAAATTGGGCTATTTCAAGTTGGCATACAACGCTATGTCATACTCAATCATTGCTTGGTCGAAAAAACAAACTGTCGAATATGATCTGCAATTTAATGTGTTGAGAAAGGCAGAAAATCCAGCTGACAGTTGCGATCCAGACAGCGTTCAACTTTGCAGTTCTTATCGTGGACTTACATTTATGCTTATCAAAGGCCATAGCCTCAGTATGTGGCTGAATTCGAAATGGTGCGAAATTACCCTGGAAAATCGTCCTCCCCTAGCCGGAAGCATCATTCGAATATCAGACAACTTTTTTGATAAACATGAATCTGAAATTTTAATTGGATCTGTTTGGATTTGGATACGAACAACGGGCGCAGGGATCGGAAGCATTCAATATGGGATTACTGCGGAGGGTGTTTGTATCAGGGAACGTGCTCTAATAGTTGAAAGAGATGAAGTGCCAGATGAATTGTTCCCGTGTTATACTCATGACCCCGAAAATTTTGACTTTATTCTATCTCGTCCCCCAATGTTTCCAACCGAGAATATTGTTGAACCATTAAATGTATTCCCAAATGACGACAACTATAGTATTAATCAAGATGCGTACATCTTGGTGGACAACAATGGGACGGAGCTTTCACTTCTACCGAAAATGAAAAAAGTAGTCCTTTGTTCCGAGTTTGACTCCAAACGACACAGCTGCCTGTTAGATGTGCCAAAATGGATGGACAAAGAGAATTTTTTGCGAGCAGATATTCGGCATGGTTTCCTTTATATATTGCTTACTGAAGGCCGGATGATAGTTGGCACGTATCTGCCATGATACATATATGTATATTAACAAAAATGTTTTCAAATAAGCGTTATACTAACAATAGTAAATATATATTGTTTCTTTTAATGAATGGTAAAATTTTTCTCAAAAATAAATTGAAGTGAGGTTAAAGGCAACAAGGAATTGCTTGATTTTCATCGACTTGAAACGATTGGAGCTATTTATTGAATTTCGATTTTTCGCTCAAGAATCGAAACACCTGGAAACTGTCCTTGCCAACTTCTTGGTGATCACTTTCGCTTGACATATTCCGAACTGTTTTTTTGCAATGCAAACCAGCAATCACTAGCTGTTGACAGTTGTGTTTTCATTATGAAGATGACATGCTTTACTATAATCTTTCGATAAAATTCAGACTTATGCAGGATATTTGTTGTAGCGTTTATCTTTAATTATTGGTGTTGTAATTTTTAGCATCACATTGAACATAACTAACAGAAATGATTTCAGCAAGTTTTTCATTATAATTCGTCTTGAACATGATGTGCGAAGGAACTGCGCTAGCAATTTGCTAACTTCGTTGATTTTTGACATTTCTGCCTGGAACGGATTATTAGATCAAAGAGAGCAAAAAAAACAATAATTGATCAATAGAAGAGTTATAAGAGTAGTGCACGCCAATTCACAGTCTCTGTGTTCCTTGGCATGCTCCCGAGGTTGGAAGCCTTAGAGCTCGCGCATGTATTGTGACAGTTCGAAACCCGTGATGCATATGAATGAATATGTGATGAATATGTATGGAAAGCTTTTTTGGATTTGATGGACTACATTCAATGGACAATTATATGAATCGACAACTATAGTCAATGGAAAACTATAGTTAACGGACAACTATAGTCTGGCAATGAACAACTATAGTCTGTGTTCTGCAAGGAACTATAGTCAATGGCCAACAATAGTCAACAACTATAGACAATGGATTGATGTGCAACGTCAAAACTATCGCAAGTATTTCAAGGACCAAATGCTGTCCTAAACAGTGTGTTATAAGCAGCTTAACATGGATATTGAACTTTTGTTGATTGTACAAACGTGTGTTCCTATTGACAATAAACTTGTACAACTACTTCGAAAGTGAACAAGTTTTCTTGCTTTAATATAACAGTAGATAACAAGAAAACGCTAATAAAGCAACATTTTTTCGTAAAAAGTGATAAAGCCTGTCCAACCGTCGTGGTCAACCATAACAGTCATCAAATGCTTTTCGAAATAATCACGTATTCAGTCTACAACATTCTCGACGCGATATTCTTCGTTTTCCCTAACAAATTCGACGGCAACTTTACTAGCACGCAAGTACTGTACATGCATATAATTTTCCTGAAAGATACACTGTGAGTAATCAGTTTCAAACAAATTTCGTTGAAAGCCAGTTCTGATAATTCAACATCTTTCACCATATTACCACGCATTTTAATGTACATGTGTTAACTTCTTTATCCACAATTTGTAAAATACGTAATACTTTTTGATCAAACAAGTTATCAAGGACAACAATAGGAGCAGAAGAAGACAAGTTTTCATCGGTTGTACATGGCGCGAAGAAAGACCAGGCTACCTGTTTGGCTTTTTCAATATAGCCGAACAATGTCTCGATTGAAGATAATTGCCCATGACTACTCAGCGCGACCACTCGATAGAGCAACTGCTCTCTGACGCTTCTTCGGCTCTTGCTTTGATGTTAATGGTTGTTGCAGATCAATATTTGGTTTTTGTTTCGTCACTTTGGGCTTTTCAAGTGGTTGACATATTTCATAGTTGGAAAGAGGTTTATTCGGGTTACTTTTAAAATGTGGAATGGAACGTTTCTTTTTTCTCAACTGTCACTGCAAGTTTCACCATTTTTGACTAAATGAGAGAGAGACGAGACCTACTCGTCAGAGATGATGTGAATGAACTGGTGAATGGTGAATGAACAATATTTCTATTTATAGTTTTAGCTGTATGTCTGGTTGGCCACTAAGATTGTCAGTCTTATCTATTCTCAAAAGGGGTCATAGTCGAGAGCAGTTGCTCGAACTACAATGTCTGTCGAAGAAAAGTTAACATCGTTTTTATCATGGCTCAATCAAGTCGATTGTACTTTCGATGACATCAAGGACCAACAACTTCACTTGAAGACCTTGATCTGGTATTGTCCGTGGTAAACATCCTGAATCTTCTGCACCTCCGACAGTCTGCACAGTCCCGCAAGTCTGGCGCCTTGTGAACTTCGCCATCACTCATTTTGACAGAACCGACTGTTTCGCATGAAATTTCAATGAGACAATGACTTTCCTCTTCGCTTTCCGAACTAGCCGTCCACTCGCCAACAGTTTCCCAATCACTGTCACTCATATTGAAATAGTAATTCACATCAAGAAGACAGGTAAAGCCAACTCTTGTTTACAAGAAAATAACTTACCTTGAATTTGAGAAAAGTTATGTTGTTTACAAACAATAACTTTCAAGAAATAGGAAGCCATTGAGCAATGCTAGATGGCTTACAGTCGATGGAAAAATTCATGGTCATTGAGCAATGCCAAATAGCTTATGAGAAAGTTCCAGCAAACAATTTGCTTACAAGCGTGGAAAGTTCCATTGAATGAAACAAACTTTCACAAAAGAGTCTTCAAGATACATTACACATTATACTGCTAACTGGTTGTATATATTCAAACTTGGCGAGAGTCTTACGACACTTTACCCGATACTGTTTGTCTTTTGACAGCCGTCGAGAGAGGTTCTCTGACTACAAAAATAAGCCGATATTGTAAAAATTTGACATGATGTAATACAGAAAACCCTAACATGGGGGGGGGGGGGGTTTATAAAAGTGACATCAATTAGTGTAAAGTGTTTCATGTGGGTCAAAATTTAAACTTTCAAACTGTATTTCGCGCTGAAAGCTGAGAGAAGATATGTTGTCTGCTTCGAGACACACACAAAGCAAAATGTTCTTATTTTAGTTTGATTTTAACCAAATGAAGAATTGGATCATGTAAAAAAAGTTCACTTGTATATCGTGAATCATTCGACTGGAAACTC
This sequence comes from Prionchulus punctatus, assembly GCA_034698125.1. Taxonomy (NCBI): domain Eukaryota; kingdom Metazoa; phylum Nematoda; class Enoplea; order Mononchida; family Mononchidae; genus Prionchulus; species Prionchulus punctatus. Next base: position 77,552 of record JAQGBA010000052.1, on the reverse strand, counting down.
AAAATGGAAAAGCTGAGTTACGACGAGTTTCTAAAAGTTTTTAAACTGGCATATCCTAATGTGACGAATGGAAAACAGTACAAATTAGCTCAAGATAACTGGAATAAAGTAAAAAAAGATCAGTCAGAATACATGAAGTCGATGAGGTAAATTTTAAACCTGTAATCTACTTGTTTGTTAATGTTAGGAGTACATCACAAAACTTTTACTAGTTGAGAGATATGGCTAAAATGCAAAAAAGTTCCTTAAAAACTTGTTTTGTGGCAATAGCATCAAAACAAGGATCTTTTAACGAAGCAAATGCCGAAAATTCTTCTTTGTCGTACGATGCTGGTGAAAGTACTAAAACAGCCAAAACTGAAGTGGTTACATCCAAAAGTTCATCTGAAAGTCGATCAGAAAGCCGAAGTAGTAACTAGAAGTGAAGAACTTCAAGCATGCTGGAATCCTGCTCACTGGAATTTGAAATGATAAATTATTTAGCGGCCATAAAATTCAAGCGGAATATATTGAACCGTATGAAGTTGATGACGAAATTTTTGCTCCTACTGAAAAATGAAAAAATGAATGTGTTAGACAATCTCAGTATTTGCTGCAGATTGTGAAATGTGACAACAATTCTTGCTGTCGTCCGATGTGGTCAAATTTTCAGCTCATATTTCGTGATGGATTTTTACCTTCTCTGTTCAAGATAAAAGAGTCATGAAAGGGAATGGAAGCTTGTGAAATTGAAGAAATGGGTGGTCGTTTTGCACAGCTGACCGAAACCTGACCAGCAGTATCATTTCGTGCCATTTGATTCTTTTTGTTCTTCAGTTCAAGTCTAAATGATTCAATGAATATGCATACTATGCAAAAGATATTTTGTTACGAAAGAGGAAAGGCAGAAACATAATAAACTGATCCACAGTCGCAAACATGTTTTAGAAGTTTCCGATGAAATCATGGATGACGAGCCAATTGACCTTAATGATGAAGGTGAGCCACTACCAGTAATTACAAACGTTCAAGAATTTTTGCTAAGTCTTGGTACTTACAACGCTGACGAACAATTGGAGGATAAATTCGATGTTGAATATTGATTGATTGATATGTTTCATTGACATGTAAATGAGTTATAATATAATAATGACGTCGCAAATTTTTTGATTTGGGGGCGTCTGACTACAAGTGATATCATGCTAGGAGGGTCCGAGCAAAAGTGACATGCATGACATGGGGGAGTGGGATTTGGGGTTGAACATTTTTGCATGATGTCATTTGTGCATGGCCCCAAGATTTTGGCTGAACGTTTATGGCAATTATATTATGCAGCAGACACATTGTGAATGCCGACGATTGTCATCCGTCCTATTGGAATTCTTATTTTCGTCAAATAAATGAAATTATTTTTATTTAAATGGCTTTTGCCTCTCTAACTAACTTTGGCAATTGAACTTGTTATGTTTTCAATGTTTATAGCTTTGAGATTACGAACAATTGTGGGCTTTATCATTTTCTACCATTGAATTTTATCAGTGACAAAAAGCGGGCTTGTAAAGTTCTTTATCAAGCTGTTAAAATTAGTGACTGAATGAAAAAGAACGCTCATCTCATCGGAACTTTCTTCAAATATTGTCGAAGATTTCGAAGATGAAACCATTTGTAGGAAAGAAACTAGGGTTTCCAAAATCTTCTAATAAATCACATTATAATTTATTGATTTGGTGGCGTTGGTATTTGTTCTGGTTGTGTTGCCTGCTTATCGGACTTACTGTGTTCCATTTCAACTGGAATTGGTTCGATTGTCTCGGCAACAGTGTTGGTTTGGCAGTATGGGCAGTAGCTTTTTACCGATTCCATATGAAAGGCGTGTGCATTGTTACACTGGCGCTACTTATTTCGTGGTTCAGGTACGGCGGAATTGGCGTTGGGATCGTTTCGATTGTGTTGACGTTCGCGTGGTTACGCTTCCATGGATTTGGACTGGCCGTCGGTTCAGTGGTTATAGCTTCGGGGTGGTATTGGTTCGGATCCATAGGTACGGTTACTGGATTTGCTGTATTGTTATTGATGTGGCATCTGTTCGGTGATCGAGGGGTTACAGTCGGTATGGTTATATTGCTCGTTGTAAATTATTGGTTTGATGGTATTGGTTCGACAGCTTTGTTACTGATTGGATATTGCCTCATTTTTATTTCAACAATCCGACTGTACAACGATTACGAAATTGCCGTGAAAAGTATTGAAAATTTAGTCGACTGTTTATCTGAAGCTGTACATTCACCGGAAATCGAAATGGCGGCTAAATTTGACCAAATATCTAAACGATGTGAATGCGCTCGAATCTTTATTAACAGAGCAGAAGTTTCAGGTAAGATATCAGACCAGTACCAAAATTAAAAGTACTTTCACAACAAGGAAGACTGGAATAAAAGTACAGTCGGCATCAAGTTAAAATTTTATGATCTGTATTGAGATATTGACTATGACATGCAGGATGGTCCAGACAGCGATCAGCTGACGACCTCAACCTAATTGTCAACCTATCAGAAAATTAATATCTGAATTCATATATTGTAAATCTCAACTTCAGGATTAATGTACTTCTGTTCTATCAATGGTTGTGAAAATACTTTTATGAAAGATTATTATTGGTTTTTTCTAAAGCTTCGAAGAAGGAAAAGGAAATTGCTGACTATCTTGACTACAACCTTTCGCTTCGTTCTGATAAAGCAAGTTTGCGAGAACACCTTTCTGGTAAAATAAGGAAAATCAAGTCCGACTTGAATTCGTCAGAACTCCAAACGAAGTGTATCAACGAAAAGCATCAGTGAGGTTGCATCATGTTTTTATAAGCCACCACTCTATTGAGAAACGTCTAGTTTAGAACATACAAAGATCGCCTTAACAATGTTCGCGAGTCAAAGAAGTCGTTACGGGAAAACATTGCCGAAATTAAAGAAAGTCGCAAAAAGTTGATTTACTTTTTCTTTGCACCGATAGTTGGACCAGCAATTTACTTGGTCACAAGAGCGAGGAATAAAGTATGTCTCAACGAAATGGCGACTTCCCAGGGCAATTTATCTTTTAACTTTCCTTTACTTAGCAATCACCGAAAATGGTAGCTTTCCTAACAAACCATTTAAATTTGTTTGATTGATGGGACGAACTTGTGCGCGCGCGTCTCTTTCGTTTGTATCAAATGTTGTTTCGTAATTTTATGAAGTGTTGCCTTTCTTTTATGCATATTGTATTTTAGATACAATGCGCAATTGCTGAAGACAACTTAACTGCAGCCACGCGGGATGAACTTGAGACAGCTTCGGAACTTGAGGAAATAAATAAATCGAAAGACATTGCCCGCATCGAACGTGATCGTCTGACAGCGACGAAAGATAATGAAGAAAAAGAATTTGCACAAATAGAGGACGACATTCGCCTGCTAGAAAAGCAGCACAAAGAAGCTGCACACTACCTCGCTCATTTGCGCACAGTGTTGCTTCAAATCGAAAAAATAGCAAATCCTACAAACATATTGGCAGATGAATCGAAAACAATCTATTCACTACGTCCAATCTTAATATGCCTCGAAGAAGTTTCTCTGGAAATTGAAAAGCATACATCCTTGGATAATAAAACGTACGACTTTGTCGACATACCAAAGATGAAAGCGCAGTTGGAAAACGTGAAATTACGCCTGCCTGCAGTGTGTCTTACTTTCGTTGTGATGCTGGAGATCCTTTAAAAATTGAGGTTCTAAGTGTTTTTTGAACATGCAATAAAGTTTAATTGGCTAATGCAGTACGACAAAGAGGAATTATGAAAAATTAAAATTATCAGTTATTAAATCAAAGGTAAATCACTGAAATCGATAATTTAGGATGATCGTATCATACCATAGAGAAATGTGTGGAACTCTGATGCTTCCAAAAATGGTTGGATAATGTTAGACTTCTGCAAGGGCAGCAATCGGCTTGGCCTCCACTGTGCTTAAATCCATCAATTCCAAAGCCATTTGAAATTTCTCACATCGAGCACGTATGGTTCGGCTATATTTTTCTCTTTCTTCATCGATCAAAATTTTAATCGACCGCTGTGCTTCAAGCGCCTCGTTACGCAGTTTGTCGTTCAACACATTTTTTTCATCTTCCGTTTCGACAGCCATGAGCTGGTTTAATCGCGAAATTTGTGGCATTAGGTGGTCGTTGGATATTTTGACATAGGTCGAACTCAACATATTCATTTGATGTGCGATTTTATTTGCTTCTCGGATCGCTTGATAAATGCTGTTCAGCATGTATTTTTCCATCTTGTACTCATCGGGAGCAACCAGTCGATCCTCTGCCGATTGTTGCACATACATAATGAAAGTATCGATATGGTCGTTCAGCGTCAGCCTGATTAAATTCGATATATACCCGAAGAATTCGCAAAGCGCCGCCCACTGCTCTTTGATTTCCCCCATCTTTCTTATACCATTCTGAATCGATGCACGAATGGTGACAAAATCAGCATTCTGTAGGTTGATCGAGTGTAACTGCTGGATGTTATCCATCATTTCTTGATTCGCAGCTTGAAGTTCTTTCTTCTTCTTTTCCATCGAAATGCGCAATTCTACGGCACGGGTTTTCGCGGATTCCACCTGAAAGTTATTGATAATAATTGCTCAAAATAATATTTATATTAATAGTCTCAGCTACCTTTAAACGATTCGCTTCAATGGCGCTCTTAATTAAACCTTTATCAGCAGTTGTGACCTGGAATGAATTAGGGCCAAGGGATGAAGGTTGCATTATATTTGTTGTCTGTAACGCCGCTGAAGCAACGGTATTGAATTTCAAAGATTTATCACAAATTTCGCTTATCTCTTGAACAATAGAAGCGGTTTCTTCATCCGTTAATCCCGCCAGATTGCAGCATTTCTGAACAAAAATAAGCCGATATTGTAAAAATTTGACAGGATGTAATACAGAAAACCCTAATGATGAAAAGTCAATCCACTCTCATTGGATGCCACAGAGTTACAATTCCATTGGGCGACATAAGTATATCGGGCAATTATTTTAAGTTATCACTAGATTGCAAATGTTTTTACCTGTAATTTTCCGCAGATGATTTTACATTTGCTAACAATTTCAACCGTGTCTTTCAATCCTGGTGTTGGTATTTCTGCTTCGTTGTTGTTTGCTGAGTAAGTTGCTAATTTACCCTCGTAATCTAATACAAACTTTTCGACTGTTTTTATTATAGTGGGGTCGCGAAGCTTTTCGACATTAATTTTTTTGTCACTGACGAAAGCAGTTAAGTCCGTGCTGAGTTTCACCAAATTGCTAGCCATAACGTAAGCAGTAGCCTTAACTGTGTGTTCGCTGCTCGTTGGCGTCTGTTGGTTTGTCGACGTTGTCTGAGCTTTCTGCGAAGAATTATTTGCAGGATTTGTAACATTACCAACAGTGTTGACGAATACGGCGGAGGCTTTTGCCCAGATGTTACCCGGCAGCATTATAGTGCCTATAGTAATGATTGGTTGAATTGAATTTGTTAACGCCTCTACGAGAGCCACTCCGCCCAGACTTAACGTCGACGGAATATTATCAATGGCACTTCTGAAAGAACTTTAGTTTTAGTAAAAGTGACTGGATGAAATAACACTGCCCTACTCGTAAACACATTCAGCTAATTTGCTTTGCTCTTTTAAAGCTTGATATTCTTCTTCTAGTTTTTGCTTACGATCACTATCCTCAGTTTTTTTCTGTTCTTGATGTATTTTAGCAGCATCCGCAGACTGAATTTTTTTCTCATTTTCACCTAAAATAACTAACCGTTCTAACATTTAGAATTAAAGGGATGTGAAGGGATGGAATGAGCAAAATTCACATTATTATAGGGATTCAAATTTTTATTTATAACATAAACTCCTTGTAAATAACATAGGAAATTTGCACAGGAACGATGTAGGTACTTGCTATCCATTACATCGGAACATTGAACCTTTACAGTTAAAGACATACATATATTTGGGTTGCAGCTTACAAGACCTGGAGGCACCGAGTAGGCCGACCCACCAGTATGACATGACGGGTTCATACCCGATGCCCTCTAGTACCATTGTGGTACTCTGTTTCCTTTTTACCTTAGTTCGATGAGATATTTATTGTTGCCCAATTATGTAATGGTATGTAGAGGAGTGGGAAGGCCTCATAATGTCTTCACTCTTTGACAGTTAACCTTACTGGCATGATCCAACTCAAAGTGTGTTCTTCAAACTTCATGGAGTCGGTCGCAAGAGTATTTGATTTTTCCAATTGTACAGACAGCAATAGGTATAGAATGTGAAAATATTTGCAAATGCGTTTTTCTCAAGGGCACTAACCGGATGTGAACCCAGGTCATTCAGTTGTCGAGACACAGCGAAAACCTCTTTGAAATAACATATTTGAATTTGTAAGATGTTCCCCTTTGCTGTTGTTAACAAAATTTGTACAAGGTTTTGCAACTACTACAGTGAATCGTCAAAATTGCACTGTCTGGCACTCCGATTACCCACCTTGCACCGTAACCGATGCTTCGTACAGTTCGTCCAACATACGAATAACGACGTCAAACTTTGCTTCCACCTCTTCTGCAAGAAGTTTGCTTTTGTCGGCGGTGTCTTGAATACGTTTTAATATTTTAGGTAACATCTTTTCCACATGGGTTGGTTTGCCCTAAAAGCACCTAACTTCATATAGCAGAAATAAGGCCTCAAAACGTTTTTACTTTTGTCAAAATGTCGAATGCTTGCACAAAATGAGTGGGAACCAAACTGGAATAAATTTTTATTTTATCCATGTTATTGTGTGCCGTTTTGAAAGCTTGAAAACCTTCGTTACCAATCTGCAACGTACATACATCGAAATCCATATATCACTACTACCCAAAGTGGTGATTTAAATAAATTTCACTTGTTTCACCAGGTTTATCGAGAGCATTATTTTGAATCAGTTCAGTTTGAAAATGTATATTCACTATAGTCTATTCGCAACAGCGGCTGGAATAAAAGTATAGTAACCCTAAAGTTAAAATTTTGTGTGTAGATATTCATATTGGCACATGCGGTTAGATTAAGATAGTCCTCATTAAGTTGTCTTTATAATCCTGCATGCGTAAAAGCCAGTATCTGAATACGGATGTAATCTCAACTTTAGTAGTATTGTACTTTTAAATTTGTGAAAGGACTTACTTTAGACTCAACGGATTACCGTATCAATTTCAGTCTGAAGTTATGAATAGACTGTTTAATATTCTTGAGGCAATAAAAACTCAGCAAAAAGGTCAAAGGATTGACAACGATCTTGTTTAAAAGAAGCCCTAGTTGCGAAAAGTAAATGTATATTTTGCGTTATCCATCCATACTGTAATCAGCACATCGATAGATCACAAATGTACAAAAATTTATGAAATATTACTTGAGACAGGCAAGCTTTAAATGATTTAGGCCATTTTAAATGTCGGAAACCTTCGATGGGTGCTGAATCAAGAAGTGAAAAATCGGTTTTCGTCGTCGTCAGCATAAGCAAACCAAGCAAGCAAATGCAGTATGGCCCCGGCAAGAGCTGATCGTCCAAATTTATGAGTTGGTTCATAGCCATTTCTTCGTCAAGCTGAAGGTCGCTCGGGTTTGTCAAATCAGCGAATATTTCATTCGATTTTGCCAGGGCCTTCTGGTCTTCATTAACGTCTGACATGATATCGGAGTGGTGAATCCAAATATCTCCACTGAATGAATTGACCGTTAGCAGTTCTTGCTAAAGACTTCAAGTCGAAGTTGTCTCGCTACTCTGTTTAAAAGCGTGGTTGGTGATCAAAGCTTTTTATTTGTGTTTTCGACAGATAATAGTCATAAAATTGCCATTCTTCGTACAAGCTTTAAATAATCATTCAATTCTTCTATCAACTTTGTGTGCTTTTGGTTATGGCTTTTTTGTTTTCAAAATATTTAAGCTAAACATTTCACTTTTCTTTAAATATAAAGATAAAGATAAAAAGTTTAAAAAACATACACATTCATCTTTAGTTAGATATGTGTTTACTGGGTTTGTGTTGACTTAAATTTGATTTGCATACTCACTAATAGAATATTTTGAGAGTTAGAACGCTGGGCGCCTTGCTCGATGATCTGCTCCAAAGGGCTATATTACAAAAACGTGATAAACGATTGAAGCCTAGAATCACCATGAATCAATGCAAATAAATATCATGGAACTGCGGAGCAAAGGAAATTGGTTATAAAATGAAAGAATGAAACATATTGCATGAGCCTCCGTTTACACTTGCAAACTCCTTCTTGTTTGCAAAGAAAATTTAGAGAAACTTTGATATTCCCCCCCCCCTTAATTTGTAGTCAGGACACAAAACTCAATATCTTTTTCTCTAATAAAAAGCTTGAACAAAAATTGGACTTCCGATGTTAAGATCGGTATACAGTATATGTATTAATACAAAAAAAACAGCAATTTGGTCAGCTTTTATGTTTGAAAACGTCTTTAAATTCTTCTTCTTTAAAAATCACTCAATGTGTAGTTAAATTATTTTTCAGCCACTTTTAGGAGTTGTTTTCGGCAATCCTTTTTTGGGATTGTTCTCTTTTTAGCAGCAAATTGCTGCATTCTGTCGATAGATCGATTGTAACTGTTCAATTTTATCGTGAAGTTGCAGCTTGAAGTTCTTCCTTCTTCTTCTTTTCCATCAAAATGTGCAATTCTTCGGCACAGGTTTTCGCAGATTCCATCTGAAAGTTGTTGATAATAATTGCTTCAAGTTAATATTATCAATAGTTATCATCTCAGTCTATGGCCACCTTTCAACGACTCGTTTCAATGACGCTCTTAGTTGAGCCTTTATCAGCAGAATCCACTGTACATTTCGTCGAACAGATGTCGCATCAATAACAATACAGCAAATCCTGCAACCATACCAATGGATCCGAACCAATATCACCCCGAAGCTATAACCACTGAACCGATATGCAGACAACACAACCAGAACAAACACCAACGCCACCAAATCAATAAATTATAATGTCATTTAGTAGAAGTTTTGGAAACCCTAGTTTCCTTCCTACAAATGGTTTCATCTTGGACTGTTCGACAATATTTGAAGAAAGAAAGTTTCGACGAGCTAGCATTCTTTTCCATTCTGTTGCCAATCTTAACGCTTGAGAAACAAATGAATCATCAGTGACGTCAACTGATAAAAAAGGTCATGCAGGGAGAGAATAAAATGATAAAATTCAAAATTCTTTGTAAACTGAAAGGCTATTGTTAGGTTTGCTATTCCTAAGCAAGCTGATGTTTTTGGTTCGATGGCATTAAACGGAAGAATTTACTTGGTAACAATTAAACCCTGAGTTGTCTATAAAGCACAGAAACACAATATCAGTTAAAGCTGTAGATTAAAGCAGCTGACAATGAGTATCACAGGATGCGCGACGCGAGACATATTAATTACTTAATTACTTGGATAATCTTAGATAACATAAATGCACAACATCTAGCTAAAGTCTAGACACGATATTTGTCGCCGAAAGGCGTCGACGTGGAAAGTTCTGGAAGTTTAGCATTGCAATAAGTTAAAGATAAGCAGGTCGGCGATATAACAGCTATAAACACTGCAAACATTTACAAGTTTCATTGCACAGATTGTTGGTCCAAAAAAGTCAACTAATCAGTTATTTTCGTGAAAAAAGACTTTCAAATTTAGTTCGAGACGTAAAAGTTGAACTAAAGTAATTTCAGAAATGAGAGTTTGCTTTTTCGCGGCAAAAAAAAGAATTCGAACTCGCGTTTCTCACCTACTGTACAACAATATTTGGATTTAAAATGACTATTTTTACTCCAGCTTACAACATAAATAACAAAGTACAAAACAGGAAAAGCTCTACAAATATAATCACATATCATTTTAAGATTATTTACTTGGCAATGGTACGTAACTTTAAAATGAAAACGAAAAAGCTCATGGAAATTTAATAACAAAATTCATACAGATGATACAACAATTTTTCACATCAATTGACAAATTTTCATTCGCATCTCAAATTATCCCATAGTTCGTCGTAACCAGTAGGATTTTTTGTATTTCGGGATCTCTATGTAGTCGATCCACTTCCCGTTTGTCCACCCTATGGCCGGCGTCCGATCGAGCTATAGATCTTATACTTCTCGTTGAACGACTCTGAAAAATTGAAAAAAAATGTTCATTACAGTTGCTCGACCGAAAGAGCAAAGGTGCAATTTTCGAATCATAATTTACGATTCAAAAATGTGACTCGATTTTGCGAATCGCGTTCTAAATCTTGTCTTCAAACACTGCGGTGGGTTGCCGTAATGTATTTTCTCAGTGGTCAGAAATAAATTTCGTAGATTGAATCATTTTTTAAAACCTAAACGATCTTACTCAATGCGATTTATGCGATGAAAAATGTTTTATTATTTGTTTGAAAACTTTTTCAAATTGGAACTATAGAAGAAGAAGAAGAAGAAGAAGTGAAGAAGGAATTTTTCTTTTTAAGAGCCAGTATTTTCATTCTTCGAGTTCCATTTTCGATGAATCGAAAATTGTCACCTTTACAATCTTACGACGACACTTTACGCGTCGGAAAAACAACCATTAATGTCTCATAGTCAACTGACTAGTTTATGTGTTCGCATTTATAAAAATTTATAAAGTCTCCGCGTACAGTAACTAAAAATCGCCCGTACCGAATATTACAAGGTTCAACAACCATTCGTTTTAACGCCTCGAGGGGCGTCGGAAAAAGTATTACTATTCAAATTTTTGAATTGAAAACTCGATTACAGTAAGACGGATGTGCGCCTATGATGCGCAGGTGTCACTCGGAAGTTGTTTCATAAAGTTACAAATCCTTAACCCGATTCGCATCTGGCACGGCAGGAATTTAGTTTTGCGCGAAACGTTTTAATCCCCTTTTCAACTCGGTTCAGATCCCCTTAAGTTCGCTCGCTAGCGCTAAATAGATGATAAACTTGCAAAGAAAACGAGCGACATTTTTTGAAAACGATCTTCAACAACGACTGACGTGTTCAACTTGTGTTTGATGCAACTTGCCCAATGCGCCTAATTCTTTTTCAGTGTGACGCTTTAGTTAGTAACTTTTCGGGCAAAAAAACTTTCTCAGTCTCAGCCCCCCTCCCCCGGTGCGAACAGAGCGAAACAAGTTGAGAAAAAGTTTTAGTGCGTCACGGCCTGTGTTAAACGTTCAATTTCGCAAAGGTTAAACACTTTTAACTCTAGTCACAGCTGATCGTGTGGGTAGAGCGAAACAGGAATTGGAAATGTGATAGTTGAATTGAATTTAGAACATAAAAAACATCAAAAGAAGTAATATTACAAAAGTAACGGGGAAAGTGACTTGAAAAACGAAGAAAGTGGCTTGCCAAACCTCGTTGGAGGCAAATTTCATCATACAGAGAGCTAGTAGCTTGCTAAGTTACTTTGTTGACCCAGTTTTGGCAAAACACTGAGCGAGCTAGTTTATAGCGCAGCTAGTGCGCTTTGCGTGCTTGCGCAGCAACTTTTCGAGACCTCGCAAAGGTTAAACACTTTTACTCTCTTCACAGCTGATCGTGTTGGTAGAGCGAAAGATGAATCGGAAATTTGATAGTTGAATGAATTTAGAACATAAAAAAGTAATATTACAAAAGTAGCGGCGAAAGTGACTTGAAAACCAAAGAAGTGACTTGCTGCTAAACCCATTACAGGTAAATTTCATCATCCGAATAGTTATTAGCCTGCTAAATTCCTTTATTGACCCAATTTTCGCTAATAAACTGAACTAGCTAGTTTATAGCGCGGCTAGTGAGCTTTGCGTGCTTGTTTAGCTACTTTTCGAGGCCTGTGGCTTTGTTTACAATACAATTTACAAACCTAAATGAGATTCTAAAGCCACTCGTAACTTGTTACTCACCCGATGTTTCGAAGGGTCCAACGATCTCGACTTCTGCAAGGGTCTCGGAGGCTTTTCCATGAAATGTAAGGCCGTGTTTATCCAAGGGTGTAACAAAGCAAGTTCGGCTGACGGTCTTTGGTTGGGATCGACGCTGAGCAACGTGGCGACGAATTCTTTGGCTTCATTGCTGACGTTGCACCAAAACTAGAAAGTAGACGCAAAATTCAACGATGGCGACAATTTTCATAAATCACCAGCCAGTGCTCGATTCACTCAAGGCGTGGGCATAGATTTTGTTTTTGTTTCACGCTTGGCTACTTTTTCTGGCATGTTTAATTTTTTGCTATTTTCCACTTAAATTGATGAACAACGGAGGAAGATCAAAGTCGACCGACATTGAAAACACTAAATTATAATCGTTTACGAAACGCAGACACATTTATTTCGGCGAGGACGTGTTTGTGGTTTTTAAAATGTGAAAAGTGTGCATCGTTTAATTAACGAGGGTAATTTGTCTTTCAACTATAGAGCCATTGTCTGTTGAGCGTCTATCGAGGAATGTGAAACGTTCGTAAGTCGCTGGCCAGTGCACATTGCACGAGACGAGTAACGAGCGCCTGAAAGTTAGCTAGCCACTACGCAAAATTCGCTGGGAACTTCGTTTACATGGTTTAACGAGGAATTTACCTCGAAGTTCATCAGCCACGACGGCGCACGTGTGAAAATCGTCGATGACCATGTTTGCCCTTTTGCTTCCGACTTCCTCCGACGATCGCCGAAACCATTTGGCAAACACTCGAAATCGACCCTTACATTTCGCCAAATCGGTGGGAGAGAGAGAAATTTATCGTCGTCGCAGTAGGTGACCGTATTTTTTTAGTCAGTGAACAATTGGACATATTTTTCGTTCCACGCCTACCCCTCAACCCGTCGAAAATATTTCACTCATCCGCGATAAGTGTTAAAAATGAGTGGCACTAAAAATTACGTCTAAACTGACCGTTAGTCGACAAAGTCGAAAAAATAAAACGAAACTATTTCGTCAAGTTCGTGTCGCAGAATTTAAAAAATTTCGTGTCGCGCCATGCCCAAAAAACGTTCCGTGTCAGAAAGTTCTATTTAGGACAGAGTTATGTCGCGGAAAAACAAAAACCGTGTATGGAAGAAAATAAAATCATGCAAGGATTTCTATAGAGTCAATGTTTTGCCAATGTTTGATATCCATGCGCTCGCTTGAACTCCGCCCATCGGGTTATTTAGAATGCGAGCTCGGTGATCGATTTCGAAAGCAAATTTATCGCGCTGGCCGACGAAGTTTACTCGATGCGCCTGAACATCTCGATTTCACGACACGCGTCAGTTTCGTCGAGTATTAGCCAACAGAACTGGACAATCGAACAATTTCAGTATATACATCGTTAAGCATACAAAGCGGCAACACGAGCGCGCTAGCCAGCTAGCTAGCTAACTGGCTAAAGCTAGAAAAGTGGCGATGAATATTAACAAAAAATCGTATTTTTACACTGGCCAGCTTTGAATTGACGTTTGATTGGCTATAGTCGACGCCTGACACGCGTTATTATTAAGTTTGCGTAAATGATTTTCGTTAGATGAGGATTTAGCCCTTTTCTTGACCAGCTAGCGAATGTTTTTAGTTTTTCGTACTCAATTTCGACGACCATCGGACGACGAATGGAGATCTAACGAGAGAGACGAGAGAGGACGAGGGAGAGTCGAACCCGTTATGTAAACTTCGAATGATTAATCAACCCTCAACAAGAAAATTGATGCTGCATAATCATCGCTGATTTGTCATGTACACTCCAGTCAATTGTTATGCTTGCATGTTACTCAAAAACCACTCGAAATATAAATTAACGAGCAAAAAAACATTTCAAGGCTGTGGCGGTATTACAACAAATGATACCGACGAGAAATTGCTCGGAGCCGTTGCGGCCAGCGAACAAAACATGGTTCCAAGGACGCCCGTTATGAAATTGACGTGAAATTTGATCGAATTAGTTTGCGAAATGGCGACACCAAAAGCACCGAGAAATTGTGATACAGAGACGAATTGACAATCACACATTAGCAAGCGTCGGCAGGTGTGCTTCGACTGAAAAACGGGACCGGCAGACGAGACCATAGTTTGTTTCACTGGCTCAACTCACGGCGAGTTTCAATTGAAATCTCGTTTCCAAGTCCGAAAAACAAATTTCGAGTAGAGAAATAATACGATGATAAATGAATGGAAAAATTTCAACTTTCTCCGTCAACCGACACCTCGAAAATGTAAAAACGTGCCAGTAAGACGAGTTTGTATGATTTTATAAGTCAATCTGGTCAGCGGCAGTAAAACTGGAATTGGGGAGGTATAGGGGTAAACCGACCTAAGTACACACGCAAGCAAAGTTCAATGACATGAAGAAAGAGCCATTGTTGTTATTGTACTTTTTTTTCGACTTTGAACTAAAAAAAGGATGTGTCACGGACCAAAACATAAATATAGACAGTCATCAGAAAGCCCCACTCTATCTGAATATGGTGCTGTGGCGCGCAACGTTTGGTCCAGCAAGCCAAATTTACATGAGCACTATGTTGTGAACTGTAATGAAACTACAGTCTAGCACTGCAGTTCTACAGTCCAGCACTATAGTCAACTAATCCAGCACTGCAGTCAACTAATCCAGCACTATAGTCAATTAGTCCAGCAGTACAGTCAATTAGTCCCGCAGTATAGTTAACTAATACAGCACTATAGTCAACTAGTCCGTGCTGTAGTTGCCTACCTCGTAATGAAAATGATATCGTCCGCGTAAAATGTGTCGGTACATAATTGTTCGATTTTCATCGTCGAACGGCATTGTGCCGGACAGGAGAATGTAGGTAATGACGCCGATCGCCCATAAATCTACTTTACTCGTGTACGGTATTCGGGCCAGTACTTCCGGAGCGATGTATTCCGGCGTGCCGCAAGGGTCCATCATGAACGGTTCGTCCAATCGTTTACGTTGATGAGCCAGGCCGAAATCGGTGATTAACAATTTTGATTCGTTTCCCGGATGATAGTATAGTAAATTCTCCGGTTTCAAGTCTCTGTGCGTGACGCCTTGCCGGTGTAGATACGCGAGACCGTCCAAGATCATATGCAAAGTCAGCGCAGTTTCGCGTTCATTGTAACTACCTTTCATTACAATCCTATCGTACAGTTCGCCGCCGGTGGCCAACTCGAGCACCATGTAAATGCGACTCGGCGACCGGAACACTTCCACCAGCCGAATGATGTTCGGATGTCTGATATTGGAAAGTATGCACAATTCGTTTTCGAACTGTACGCAACCGTCCTTAGTCGGTATTAGCTTAATGGCGACTTGTTGCCGGCTAACGCGATGCTCGGCTCTTACAACTCGACTGAAACTGCCCTTGCCGATGAGGGTCTTAACGTCGTAGTTGCTGAGTACTTGAGGATCCAAATGTCTGGGCTTAATCCGCCTGGACAGTCGATTTAGCATAGTATCACCGTTGGACGCGTATCTCGGTTTATGGCTGGCGTGACTATTGGCGTGACTCCTTTTAGCGTCCGACGTTTGTTTTAGTACGTCCGGACATACGAGTCCCTTCTGTACCAACAGTTCTCGCAATTTCCGATCGGTGGTCAAATGGGGCGACGAATGATTTGCGGTTGTCGCGTCCGAATACGAATCCGATTTACTCAGCGGACAGCCCATAATTTATTCCTAAGTTGCGACGACGACGCGAATGAGTAGTGTCGTGTCCGGAATAGAAAATTTCTCCAAGACCCACCGATGCGCAGGCACACCGCTCGACAGCGCCGAATCCTAAACAGCTGACTGAACTGACAGGATATAAT
Source organism: Prionchulus punctatus (assembly GCA_034698125.1). Lineage (NCBI taxonomy): Eukaryota > Metazoa > Nematoda > Enoplea > Mononchida > Mononchidae > Prionchulus > Prionchulus punctatus. Next base: position 61,749 of record JAQGBA010000052.1, on the reverse strand, counting down.
AGAAAGTTTTCGACGCGCGCGCAGGCAGCGCAGCGGCCGAGACAAATGTCAGCGCCGATCGCGCGCGCGTCGTTCGCTTAGACAGGCGACAGCCAGCGCCGGCGAGGAGAGTAAAATAGTTTTTTTTGCCGAAGATCGGGCGCTGGAGCCACTCCTACTGAGACCGGTCGCTTCGCCGACGAAAATTCCAACCCACCAATGAGGGGTCGAGGAGTCGAATTTCAACGATGGCGCTAAAATCGTCTTGCTATACGTCGACTAAAAATGTCTCGTCAAGAATTGACATACTTGCGGCAAGAACTGTTTATTACAAATTTAAATTGTACAGTGTAATTGAAAACAAATTTTTGCAAGTTTAAAATAAAACAAAATACTCGCTGTATAACGACGCGAATTGTCGCTCGCTCGCCCTCGATGTTTTCACAAAAGCGCTTTTTGGAGCATCGCCAGCGAGCCATTTGTGTGTAGCTATTTTTCATTTTCGACAAATTTGGCTCGATTCCCACAGGTTTGAAATTTCTTTTTCATTCGTTGATGTCATTGATATATGGTCGGCGATGAAACCGTTCGATCAATCATTGTTTTCCATAAACGAGGCAAAAATCTAAATAGCGTCATTGGGGGACGCCGCGGTGGCGTGGCATGGCTTGGCATGGCGTGGCATTGTTGTTTCATTTCAAATTCATTCAAATTCATCGAAACCGTTGACCGACGAGATCCGAAAAGTCTTCTCGCATGGGATTACTTTAAATCGAGATTGAAAAACGCGCAAAACAATGAAATCGTGTTAAGAAGTTTGTTTTTACATCAGCTTGAAACGACTTTGATGGACCATTCTCTGCAAGAAAATAGCATTCGTGTTAAACTATGTTTTACATCAATATGAAATGTCTTGTGCGGCCCTTTCTATGCAAAAGCATCGTTCGTGTTAAGAAAATTTGTTTTTACCTCAATTTCAAATGCCTTTCGTGGACATTTCTATGCGAAAACAGAATTCGTACTAACAGTTTTGTTTTACATCAATTTGAAAAGAGAGGATTAATCGATTCAATTTGTGAAATTTGAATTTTCCCCCGTTAAAAAGCAGAAACCAACATATTGAATGAATTTTACATTTTTAAAACGAGATTGCATTAATTTTATATTTTAAAGTGCCTTCACAAATTCCATTAAAAATAAATCGTGTAGACCAATAAATGTAAATAAATAAAAATAAAGTGTTTCATGCAACGTTTTTATTTATAGTAAATTTTGAATTTTCTGCCTTAAAAATTAAGAATTAACCAGCATTTTCATTGAATATTTGCCTTGAATTGATTTTTGCAAAAAGGAGTGTCGCGCCAAACGTGATAAAGTGCGAAAACGAATTACGACTAACATTCAGCGCGAACGACGACCGTATTTTTGCTTTTCTTTCTCGAAACAACTGGCGGACTTTGATCTCTTATCATTTTAACAGTTTTATTATCGCAAAAATTAGGGAAACGCCAAATTTGACAATGCTACATAAATGGTTGGTCGAGAATATTCGAACTCATTTGAATAGTTGATACATCGTTAGACAGTGCGGAATTTTTGCTTGTTAACTGTTAACGAAATGTCCATTTTATTCGATTTGGTTAATTTTCTATGCACACCGATCGGCTTCTTCACTATTGTCGCCTTGTATTTTGTTTACCATGTAATCAAACGGGTCTATAATCCTGATAAGCTGGATATCATACCAGGGCCCATGGGACTGCCGGTAGTTGGCTATTTCCCATTTCTTGGCAGAAAAATGCATCTGACCCTCACCGATCTATGGAAAATCTATGGTGATGTATACAAACTTCAAATAGGTAGCCGAAAAATGGTGGTCATCAATGGTCAAAAGGCGCTCAGGCAAGCGCTGTTAAATAAGAACGATTTCGGCGGTCGACCGGACTATTGCAGTTATGTGATGGCATCCAAGGATTCCCTGGTTGGTTTGAACGATTATACACCGCAATACAGTAAACTATAGTTGCTTGCTAATGACTTTGTCCATAAACGTAAGCTTCAATCGTACATTCCATAAGATAATTAAGAGTCTGCAAGTCAACTGTATTTGTCTGCAAGTCAATTGAAGTCGACTGCAAGTAAATTGAAGTCGACTGCAAGTAAATTGAAGTTGACTGTAGTTGTCTGCAAATGAATTATAGTCGTTTGCAGGTCAATTGAAGACGTCTGCAAGTTAACTGTTGTTGATCCTTTTGTAGGAATAGGCAAGAAATTGTTACTGAAAGCCTTTGGAAACTTCGTCAGCGAACGCAAAGTCGAATTGCAAACAGTCGCACATAATGCAGCCAAATGCCTCATCGACAAAGTCAAACAAGCAAATAACGAACCTTTCGAAGTCACCAACGAGCTACTGTATCCCATAGTCTGCACCATCATGGGATACATTTGCTGGGGGGCGCATTTCAACGTGGACGCCGAGGAAATCAAGCACATCTTGGCAAATGGCAATAATTTCGCTAGATCCGTATTGTTCGGAGTCGTGTGCGATTATTTCCCATGGGCGAAGTTTTTCATGCGGAAACAGTTAAATAGTTTGGAAGAGTTGTTCAGCGTCCAGAAGACTCATGCCAAGAATTTAGCGTCGGTGCACGTAAAAAGTTACAACGGCAAGAACTTGCGAGACATCGCCGACTTCTTTCATAAAGTTGGCGACTCTACTACAGTTTAGGTTCGTTCCGATACTTGAGACGACACGATTTTTGTTTTGATTCAGGTTTCCGAGGACATGACTGAAGAGGAAAAGTTCAATTTGAAAATAGACGACGAATTGTTGCAGTACTTGGGCGGCGGCACCTTCGGCGCCGGCTTCGGTACGATAGCCATCACCACCAAGTGGGCCTTGCTTTTGCTCGGTTGCTATCCAGAATATCAAACTAAAATGCAAGCCGAGTTGGATAAAGTCGTCGGCTCTGACCGATATCCGGCTTTCGACGATACCAACAACCTACCGTACACCATGGCCTGCGTCCACGAGGTCTACAGGTACTCGTCCATAGCCGCTATACCATTCGCCCACAAGACCATATGTGACAGCGATGTGATGGGCTACAGTATACCCAAGGATACTGTAGTGATATGCAACTTGTATTCGGCTCATCGAGACGAATCCGTGTTCCCTAATCCGAACAAATTCGACCCCGAAAGGTTCCTCGACGAGGACGGTTCGTTGATTAAAAGCATGGTCGAGAACGTGGCTGCCTACGGTCTGGGCACCAGACGATGCGGCGGCGAAGTGGTATCCAGGTTGGAAATCTTCACCTTCATCGCAACTATAATCCAACGCTGTCGCATAGAGCAAGTGCCTGGATGTCCGTTGAGCCCGGAAAACTACCAGTTTTCACTAGCCCTCGACCCCTTGCCGTTCAAAGTTCTCATGAAATCGCGTTTCGGCGAGTGGTAATTCAGGCTCGATATTGGATTTTACTTTCTTTTGTTAGGAATTTTTAATTTTTTACATGTTCGCTTTGTTTTATAGCTAGTGACGTGTAGAGTAGACTTAATTTTGTTTTTTGAATCACATTTACATTTACCTTATTATTTACCTTATTACCTTATTATTCGCAAAGTGCGACTATCTTTATTAAACGACTGGTTCTACAACTACACACTAGAACGTAACAGCTAAATCATAAATCATAAATCAACTATAGTAAACGCGAGTTTTCTAAACGTGCTCCTAATCCGATGCAGCCGAACAAGTTTGATGCAAATGTTCATCGCGAACGATTTGCACGAAATCGCGGAATTCGTAGTCGGAATTCGGCTTGAAGTGATGCAGCTGGTTGTCCTTCTCCGGAACTATATAGTTAAAGTATTCGTCCTTGAGGGTATCGGCTGTCAGGTAGGCGTACGACTGGATGCTTATCGCGGCTGTGTCCGATCGTTCGTTGAACAGCTGATGCGTTTGATAGTACTCCGGATGTATCCATGTGATGTTGCCAGCGTGGAAATTTTGCTCGGTAATCACCTGAGGCTTCTCGTAACTTTCGTTAGCCAGCGGATTGTACCACACGGATCGCAGAGATCCGTACAGGATTTTGATAACGGCCACTGTATTTCCGTGATTGTGGATCGGACTATGGTGACCCTTGGGCCAGATTTCCAACACGAACGACACTCCGGGCGACGTGCACATGTCAGCGCCGAGCGTCACTCGAATGTAGCTCGTTTTGGAATCGGCGATTCCGAACGTGTTTTTTGTTTTCAGCTTGCGATTCAGCGCGCAACCGTCGTTGTCCAACGAATAGTTGATGGCGTCTACGATGCTGATGTACGATTCGGTCGCGTCGCTGGTTTTGATTTGATCGAATAGCTCTTTGGCTTTCTGCGGAAGTTTCGTCGATATGTAAGTCGAATGATGTCCTTGACTTCCCAACGGATTTACTCTGTCAGCCACGACTGGCGACGGATCCAATACAACGATATGCTCGTAGTAAGTCGGATGCGCTGTAAATGATGATGTCGCATTGCTGTATGCGATGTACGTAATCGGCGTCATGATGTCCTTTATCGCGTTCGGATAGTCGGTGCCGTATAGGAACAGCGTGTTGAGGTCCATCAGATATCCGTATCCGACTTTGATGAATGGCTGTCTATTGCAAATAGATATCCAGAAAATCTGCTCGGTTGCGTTGAAATGAAGCAAATTAGCTTCGGGATACTTCAGCTCGTTTTTCGTGAAATATGTAGAGCCAGGTCCGGATAGAGCAACATCGTCGTCCTCCACTGTCAGCACCAAGTCGGGGCCGATGTTGACGGCGAATTGAGTTGTAGACTGTGGAAATGGCTTGAACGAAAACTTCACCGACCCGCGCCCTTTTTCCAACTTGATTTCCGCGAAGTCGTCCACTTGCGGCAGCGATTTTTCTTTTCGCCGCTTGATGCTGTCCGCGATGCTGTTGCCGCTGCCGTTTATCCAATTGGAACAAAAAGCGTTGCTGATCCCTTTAACGCATCTGATTTGACAATTTTTAACAGCTTTCGGCCACGAGCCATCGCCGTCGCAGCGATACAGCACGTCGGCTGTCATCGTTAGATTTGCGTATTGTTCGAAATCCCTTCGCAGCTGACGACCGCAATAGAATTGATTTCGCTCGCAAGTCGGCTTGCAAAACGCTTTTCCGTTGATTTTCATGCAGCCATTGATGCATTTGAAAGTCGGTTTCAAGCGATGTCCATCGTCGCTGAATCGATAGATCGTTTGCGCTGTCAAGTTCGTCATGCCGTTGGCGATCAATGTATATCCGCAGTAAAGAGCGTTTTTTCGTCGCTCGCCTTGCTTGGTGACAGCTGCGGCCGATGTGCAGTCGATGCTGTGCAGATTTATTATCGACTGGACGAAAATCGCTGTAATCCAATTCGATTTCCGCATTTTGCTGAGAAATCGCTGGAAAACACGCAAAAATCGGAAGTTCTATGATGTAAATTTGCTTTTCAGAAATTTCAACAAAATGTACTTTATTTTTGAGGCAACCTTCTTATATTGCAAGACAGTTGGAAGTTTTACAGACAGACAGATAAACAAACTGTAACTTTTACCAGACATGCTGCAACTTTCACTTTTTAGACCTGGTGAGTAAATTATCGAGTCCATTTGAAAAACAAACCCTTGGAACATTTCGCCTGGCTTGTTTCCATCAGAGTATACATTGGTAACAATGGAGAAGAATCATGGACGATTTGTAAACAAAAAAAGAGTTCTTCATTTGTAGATTCAGGTGGAAAATGTAGTTCATGAAACGATTTGTTGATTTAACTATACAGCGCTTGAAAATGATTTATCCGTTTGGATTTATTTGAAAATTGTAGCGTTGAAAAATTTTTCCTATTACTGAAGAATTGCTCGAGAAACTAAAATCTGATCCCGGATTACAGCCACGATTTCCTGGTAAATCGGAATTCGCAAGTTACTGAAGTTAGCTTGCAATTTTTTAGAAATGGGGAATTCGCCACTGAAACGTGAATTGAAGTCGATTCGCTCCATGGCGCTGCACATGGACGATCAGCTGTCAACTATCGTTGGCAAGAAATTGAACGATCACAAATCGCGCAACGAATTGCAGAACACTTGCAAGGAATTAAGCGTGAAAATCAATTCAGTGCTGAACAATTTCATTGAAGAAATCACGCCGGCGAATCGTGAAGTACTGAAAACCATATCAGCTCAGTCGTCGATATTGAACTATTTATTGAAAGTATTAATGGACATGGAAACTCAAATAGTCGACGTAGAATATTCGTAAATCTTGCAGATTGTTATTTATGTTCACTTTATAGTTTGATTTGCAAATCTATTGTTACAGGAATTGCCACAGTCACGAGCAAATCGTGCAAAAATTAAAGAACAGCATTTTCGACTTGATGCTGGAATTGAAAGAATCCGGCAAAAAGATAAACGAAGTCTCGAACGAAATGATGAACAGCCAATCGTTATGATCTTGATTTATTGTAGCAAACAGCCATTGTAGTTTACAAGCAAATTTAATGTTCTTATGTCACCAGATATACATAGTTAGAATAGCTGAATACAATCATAAAAAACAAATTTTAACATGTCAAGGCAGAAAGAGGGTCGCATATCAACTTTGGATTATTATAAGAGCCTGCATGTTGCACAATTCTTTCAAAGAACGCAGCCATATTTTAGCCGCAAAAATAAAGTGCTATACGCAGTTAATATACATGCGCATTTTTAAATAATGTGCAATGAATAGAACAAAACCTGAGAATCATTTTGTAAAAAATAGAATATGGTATGCCTCTGTCTCTCTATTATATGCATACAGGCGAGAACAATGATAAAAAACAAAATATATCACAAGATACGGCTGAAAAGAGGTCGCAAATCGACTTTGGTTTGTAAAACATTGCGAATCTATTAATGCACAAAGTTGGTGGCGTAATGGATGTCTGAAACTGTACTAGTCTGCTGGCTCATTAACTAAATTAAAGGTTAATTATGGATTAAGCTCTCAGGATATTTGTATTTCATTAGGATTTGCATGATTTCGTATTGAGCTAGATCCCTGCTGCGCGTATCCATTTCGTGCAGTTTTTCCGAAACATATTTTCCGAAATGATATTCCATTACGTTCGGCGAAACGTTATGTTTGTTTCTACTTCTGTTAGTTTCGAAATAATGCCCAATATGTTGTTCGCCTAAACTCGTTGAAGCGCTGGCTGTTGGCGCAGGCGACGCATTTTCGACGTATATATCATCGGACACTTCTTCGACGTCGGCTTTAAAATCGCTGCTCGTACTGCTAATCCCTGCGTTGACAATTCGTCTTGGTGGATATTCGAAATCATCTTCCTCGTTGCAAGACGATTCAACTGGCAGCTCTTGGACGTAATCAACACTCTAAAGAAGACGGAATATTAGTATTCAAAACATGCGAGGATAAAGGCTGACCAGGACACGAAATTAGTTTTTTGCGCAAGCATACTTCATCCCCCTCGTCATAAACGACTAATGCACTATGGATCTGAGCGGAATCGGCGGCGCTGTTCAGCTTTTCTTTGATTTCAATCAGGAACGACATCGATTTATAAAACGGCCAGGACGGGGCGAAGTCGTGATCGCTGAATTTGCCCGATTTCAATCGCTTGAACATCGTTTTCTTGTAAATATCCCAAAATATCGTGCGCAAAATCTTCCATTTGTTTTTCACGTCTTTTACTTCAAATAAAAGCTAATTTAAACCAAATAAAAAAACAAAACAAAGTTCGATTTTTCTTACAATTGTAGTCCGGCGTCATTGAATTCGATTGTAGAAACAAATTTAGCGTCTGGTCCCTGATCGCAATGTTCTTCGTGCCAGTGTAGTACGGATCCCACAGAATCCGATTAACACGATAGAAATCGATTAATTTCTTAGTTAAATCCACCGACCAAGGTACAGTTTGATGTTTTTGCTTGGATCTCGATCGAATTCGAAAATCGGCGCTCGTCATTTAAAGAATTTCAATAGTTTCACAAAATTGCTAGTAAATCGAGTGAAAAGTTGCCAAATCGGCGATAAATCGAAACATCCACTTTACAGCGCGACAACTCGCTAGCTAGCGCTCTAAAAAGGCTCTACAGTTGATTTACCGCACTGCCCGCGAAATTTGAATTGTAGCATTGTATAGACATAAGTTGTATGTTTGTTTTGCTCGTTTTTCTTGAGAAAGCGAATGCAAAAAAATCGCTTTTAGCTTGAAAAGTGTAAATCATTAAAATGCTTGTTGGTCAAAAGGAAACGATAGAAAAGTCGACTGGCGCCGCCTTTGCAGCGATAAAATTTTATCCAAGCGCAAAGTTTGTGCAAAGTGCCATAATACCAAAAATTTAACTGTTAAACATCTTGTTGAAGTATGGCATTTCAATATATATACATAGTTCGTCGTAATGAATGGTTTAGTGGTAAATTGCAGTTCTAACATCACTAAAAATGGAAATCCCAATTATTCGATAGTGGTCGATTTGGACGTTTCGAAATGCATTACATCTTTTCTCGGAATTGCCAGCAATCTGGTGGCTTTGATCGTTTTCCATCGAATAAGATGGTTCCGTAGGGATCAAATGTTTTTTTTTTATCGCGACTACGTTTGCTAGCCTGCTAGCGTGCCTGGCCATTTTGGTAGCCAGCATTTCGCTCATTGCTGTTACGATTGTAAATGAAAATCTAGTCTGGAAACAGCTTACGTGCGTTGGTATCATGGTACCAGGCGCGGCCTCCATAACTACAGTGCAAAGGTTGACGTTGCTGGTGGCGATGGACCGGGCGATGGCCCACTGGTCATCGTACCAATGGTCCAGATTGAATGTAGCTTACAAACGATTCGCAGTAATTGCGTTCGCAGTTTGGGCGATCGCTCAAGAAACTTTATGGTTAGCGTTCGTAGATGGTGACAAATGTGTGACGTCTTGTTTTTTCGGCTACTTGGATTATCCCGTAAACTGGTGGCTTACTGTCGTTGCCATCAGCGACAATTCAGTATCGGTTTTAATTTTCGTACTTTTTTTGGCGGTTCCGTTTGCAACGCTGTACAAACGCAAATCCATTTTTAAACAAATCAAATCCGAATGTTTTATAATTCAAGAACAAAATATATTCTTATTGAAACGAGAAAGTTTAGCTCGAGTGAGGCTTTTGTCGTTCATCTACATATCCGGGTTCATTTGTACATTCTGCTGCGGTGTTTTCCTCAGCGGCGGATACGGATTTTTCCTTTTCCCGCAGACGTCGTTGTTGTATATGAACGTAGTGGCTGATTTCATGAAAAATATTCATTTAATATTTTCTCCATTTATATTCTTGATAGACGCCTCGTTCCGTCGAGAACTAAGAAGATGTTGTTTGAAAATTATTATTAAAAATTATTGTTAAAAACAAGTACAGTTAGTTGGAACCTATTTGCAAACAGCTTGTAACATACACTACGATTGTAAGCTAAATCTTGTACAGTTCCGCTCGCAGAGGAAATAAACGTCGTTTACTCAGCCGGGTCACAATGCGTGTTTTTCTGCAATGAAGGTATCGCATCTCAGAAACAATTGTGCATGGATGTAAATGATACATTCTTACATCAATTAGCAGGTGTAGAATCGAATCTTGTGCAAGCATTTTCATGTAACGATAGACACCTGTTATTGCTGTTTATGTTATTGTCTTAACAGTGATAAGCTTATATGAAGGTATAAAAGTTTGTTTAATATGGACTTTACGTGCGTCATATTATGTGTTATTATGAAAGAATTAGTAGTAAGATATTATTCTGTGATAAAAACTGAAAATATGACCTTTGATTATGAGTTAGTAGTTTATTTTAACTTTGCATTAGCCTTTTTGTGTGGGGTAGACTATTTTTGGAATTTTGTTTGCAATGTTGTACTCGATCGGTTCGAAGTTGTGAAGAGAACAAGTTCGTAATATTTCACGCTACCTGTACATTCACAACACTAGCGTTTTCAATCCGCTTATCGTTCGACAGCATTCGTCTCCCTTTGGCTCACAAGCAACATGCGATGTCGAAGTTCTCACGCTTCAACGTCCAGACTGGTTGGAAATGTGCTAATTATTTCCCACTGGTATCCGTAAAGGTGCGTTATCGGTTAAGCTACGACGTCATTGATGTTCATAAAATATTGGGAACAATTTTTCTCTGTTAAGAGCGCACTTAAACCCGCGCACCACTGCATGTTGTGCGACAATGAAATTTTATTGTTTAAAGATATGGTGCCGTCTAGTGAGATCATTCACCGCTTCAAGGCTTAATAATTAAATAAAACTCCCAACTATCAAAAACTTTATTAATGTTTCCATACAATGGATTTAAATTTAGTTACCAACTGCACTTCGAATATCACCAGAGAAATTAACAATCAGTACAGCACTATCGAATTTAACCTTAACATTTCCTTCTCGATCGTATCATTTCTCGGAGTAGTCACCAATTTGGTGGCTTTGATCATTTTCCAGCGGATAAGATGGTTCCGAAGGGATCAGATGTTGTTGTTTATCGTAACCACATTCGCTAACGTGTTCGCTTGTTTGAGTGATTTGGTTACAAGTATTGTTTTTGTTACCGCGTTTGCGTTAAAAGAAGATTTGATGTGGAAACAGCTTTCGTGCGTTGCTCTCCAGATACCGAGCTCGGCGTCTTTTACCACCGTGCAAAGATTTACATTATTAGTGGCTGCTGATCGCGTTGCCGCCCAGTGGTCATCTTATCAATGGGCGAAATTCAAGGTTGGTTACAAATGGGTGGCGGTCATTTCGTTTGCGATTTGGGCTTGGACTCAAGAAACTTTATGGCTCGCCTTTATCAAGCAAGACGATTGCGTTAAATCTTGTTTTCCCGGTTATTTCGATTATCCGGACACATGGTGGCTTACAGTAGCAGACGTCAGCGATACGGTTGTGTCTGTATCAATTTTTTTACTCTTCTTAGCTGTACCGTTTGTGACTTTATGTCGAAGGAAATCCGTATTCAAGCAAATCAAATCGGAATGTTTCATAATTCAAGAACAAAACATATTTATTGCACAACGCGAGAGTTTGGCGAGAGTTCGATTATTGTCGTTCATATACGTCGCCGGATTTATTTGCACAGCTTTGTGCGGTATTGTATTAAGCGGGGCGTACGGTTATTACGTCATAACCCTACTTTCATCCCTGTACGTGAATTCAGCGGCTAACTTTCTAATAAACCTTCATTTAGTATTTTCACCATTTATATTTTTAATTGATGCTTCGTTCCGTCGAGAACTACGAAGATGCTATTACAAAGCTTTCAATGCGGTAACATTCAGTTGCTACAAGTGTCAGCAACACGCACCTTCTATAATCGCATAAACTGTATCATTGAATGTTTCAGCCGATTCATTCTTCAATTTAGATTGTATAATTTAATGATTCAGTTCCCAAAACAAAATTATTTTTAGATGGTAATAAAATGGTCAATTGACGTCATTCATCATCACACCATATTTAATGCATTAGGTTAATGCCCTTAGAAATTTCCTCAATGCAACGTTGCAGAACAAAATGAAACCATATTCGTGTCTTACGATTACAGGAAACTTGCGAAAACAACTTGCGCCTTTCGTGATGTTCAAACTTAGGTGCGAATACAAAGCTTACCTTGACATGAAGCAAATTAGTTACCGACGCTTTCCGTGATTTGAGAACTCGCCGAGGGAAAGTAAAATGAATTTTACGAGACCATGAAAAATGTACTGTCTACAATGGTAAAATTATATGATGATCATCCAAACATGCTACATTATAATAAACTTGCATAAGGTCATGTAAACTTTTTCTTTATCTTCTCGGCACATTATGACTCATCAACTTTTTCAAACAGAATCTTTGCAATTCTCTTCGAAATGAAGCGTCAATTAAATAAATGAAAGGCGAAAATACTAAATGAACTACTTTCAACAAATTGGTCGTAATATTCATGTATAATATGGACTTCGGGCTAAGTAAGGGACCTCCAAAACCTCCGTATAATAGATTATACCACAATGCCGTACAAATGAATCCTGCTACATAGATGAACGACAATAGTCTAACTCTGGCCAAACTTTCCCTTTGCGCTATGAATATATTCTGTTCTTGAATAATGAAGCATTCAGACTTTATCTGTTCAAAAACGGACTTCCCTCGACATATAGTTACAAATGGTATTGCTAAAAATAGAAAACATATCATAATGCATACGAAAAAATCGAGGACATCTACTACAGTATGCCACCAAGTTTTTGGATAAACGAAATAGCTGAAGAAACATGATGGAACACAATGGTCGTCGGGGATGAATGCTAACCATATACTTTCTTGAGCCAGAGACAAAATGGAAAATGCAATCACAGCCAACCATTTGTAAATGACGTTGAATTTGCTCCATTGATATGACGACCACTGGGCACTGGCACGGTCTAAGGCGACGAGCAGGGTGAAACTTTGAATGGCGGTGAAAGCCGCTGCACTCGGTACCTGAATAGCAACACATGTGAACTGTTTCCACATGCGATCCTCATTCATAATTAAATCCACAACGAGATAAATGTTCGGAATAGATATAGTCAAGCACGTAAGCACATTAGCGACAGTGGTCACAATAAAAAATAACATTTGATCCCTTCGGAACCATCGGATTCTTTTAAATATGATCAAAGCCACGCTATTGGTGAAAACGCCAAAGGCATTTATCACTGCTGACGATATAGCATCGTCCAGTTCCAAGGTGTTAGCGGTTAGGGAGAAGTTAGCAGTGTTAGTTGAATTACATTTTTCTACTATCTGTATACCCATCGTTGGTATTCAAACGATCAACAACAATATTGTTAACAGCTAAATTTTTTTAACAAATGCGGCTAATGCGGAATTGTCAAAAATTTATGTTGAACTTTATTATCTATAAGTTTCGGTCATGGGTCATTAAACCAGTCGACGACGTCATTAAAAGTAGTTAAGTTATGAATAACTTAACAAGTACAGTAATTCAAAGATAAGATTCACGATAAGGAAATAGTTCTGCTGAAAGAAAACAACAAGTACATTTTCCATTGCATTAACATCTGGTGTTTGTTCTGTTAACTTGGACAATGATATTTCTTATCGAACATTATCCTCAATACTGAATTTTAATTGTAAGTGAATCATCGGCTGTTTTAGTAGCATTTTGTTTCTCGACGAAAGATTCAAAAAATTTTAATGATTCAACATCTTTTTCGAACAGCATCTTTGCAACTCTCTCCGAAATGAAGCGTCAATCAAGTCAATGAATGGTGAAAATACTACATGAACTATTTCAACAAAGAGCCACTGTATTCATGTACAATACTGACGTTTGGTCGAGAACATAAAAACCATATCCTCCAGATAGTACAATTCCCCGCAATGCCGTACAAATGAACATACGATATATAAAGGACAACAGTCTCACTCGGGCCAAACTTTCTCGATTTGCGATGAATATGTTCTGTTCTTGAATAATGAAACATTCCGATTTGATTTGTTTGAAGACGATTTCCTTCGGCATAGAGTCACGAAGTGTACAGTTAAAAATAGCAAAAATATGAAAAAGGACACCGCTGATGTCTCCTACAGTACGCCGCCACGTGACTGGATAAGCGAGATACCTTAAAACGCAAGTTTTGACACAATTGTCATCGCTGATGAATGCCAACCGTAAAGATTCTTGAGCGAAAGCCCAAAAGATCGGCAAAATTAGACCAAACCATCTGTAACTAACTTTAAATTTGCTCCTTTGATATGATGACCACTGGGTCCATGGGTCCACTGATGATCAAGTCCACCACCAAGGTCACAAGTAACGTGAAGCTTTGAACCATTGTGAGAGACACCGAACTAGACACCTGCATAGCCACGCATGTAAATTGTTTCCATGCGGGGTATTGGTTTGCAGCCAAAATTTATTGCAGCTTTCGACATATTAATGCCCAGTTCAGAATTATAATATCGGCTTAAATTCAGAGTATTATTTGAATTACATTTTTCCTCTGTATCCATTTTTTCACGCAGTGATGAATAACATTCAAGAATTACAATTTTTGTTTTTCAATGGCTCAGTAATAATAGTGTACATGATATGTTGTGTATCGTAATTATGACACAATGTTCAAAGAGCCGACATATTTATAGATAAAAGAACAAATATTACATAAGGAATATTGCTGTGGTGAACTCGTTGTTGATGCATGATGCATATTGTGCCAACATAGATATAATAACGGCAAAAAGTTAGTAAATTCTTGAAAATAAGCTATCTCGGGATTTTGGAATTAATATACGGGAACTAAACTAAGAATCGATATCAATAATTTTTGTGAAAACCAACACACATGTTATTGTCTGCTAGAGAACCAATTGCCACCTCTCAGCTGGATACCGTTTTTTGGTAAGCAAATTATCGTTGGACAGCATGCAACAGCCAATGCATGCTTGCGGCTCATAACAGTTCATACAAATATGTTGTCTATAATGGCACATGTCAAATGACTGAAAAGTCAGGTTGTGACATGTTACAGGAATTTAACATTGAAATTTTTGGAGGTCGTGTACAATATAAATGAAACAATTATCTAGTGTCGCGCTGGTGCAGCGTGGAATTCATAAATCAGCTAATGATTGATTTTTGTTTATTTTCGTCTAAAAAATACTGAAAACCAGCAATATAAATCTATTTTTTATCCCATGTTTTGATTTTTGACATCAATATTATGAATGTGTTGCTAAGTTAATGTTGTTCATTTGCAATATCAATGACGTCAGGCAGCATAGCAATCAACTCTCCTTCATTGAAAGAAGATAAGAAAATGTGTTTATAGTAACAAATCGCTGTCACTACGGCACGCCTTAATATCGCCGTAAAATTAATGTTTTAAGGACGACAATAAATTGTTCGCTACTTCGTCAGGTATTTGCGTCATGAAAACCAACGAGACAGTGAAAATTTTAAATCATGAAAATTTCAATTCTCGATGGATGTTGTGGTAAAGTGTGATTCAAATGACACCACGGTTAATTTGGATCCTTATCATTCCGTCGAACTGGGTCTTAATTTATGGAAATCGACCTTAGCCATTTTTGGAATAGCGACCAACATTATAGCCTTGGTAGTATTCCAAAGGATAAGATGGTTCCGAAGGGATCAGATGTTTTTATTCATCGTTACCACGATAGCCAACGTGATTTCCTGTTTCACTTTGCTTGTTCCTAGCATTTTGCTGGCGGTTGCGGTGGCCGTCGACTGCGATCGGATGTGGAAACAATTCACGTGCGTCGGTATCTTGGTACCGGGTTCGGCAGCCTGGACCGCCGTCCAACGGTTCACCCTGCTGGTGGCGGCGGACCGCGTGGGGGCCCAATGGGCATCGTTTCAATGGACGAAATTTAAAGTCGGCTACAAGTGGGCGGCTGTAACTTTGTTCGCCCTTTGGGCGGTGGCGCAGGAAAGTGCATGGCTAGCGTTCGTAGATGACGACAATTGTGTCGTCACTTGTTTTTTCGGCTATTTCGTATATCCGATCACCGGATGGAATACTGTAGTGAACTCGAGCGACATGGTGGTCTCGCTGCTAATCTACTTGCTATTCTTTGCTGTACCGTTGGCGACGATGTGCCGCCGGAAATCGGCGTTCAAGCAAATCAAATTGGAATGTTTTATAATTCAAGAGCAAAATATATTTTTGCCCCAAAGGGAAAATTTGGCGAGAGTTCGACTGCTGTCTTTCATCATCGTAGCAGGATTCATTTGTACAGCATCCTGCGGAATTATTCTCAGCGGTGAATACGGATTTTACACGGTCGATCCGCGGACAGCCTTGTATCTGAATACGGCGGCGAATTTTTTGAAAAACATTCACCTGGTATTCTCGCCGTTTGTGTTTTTAATCGACGCTTCATTTCGAAGAGAATTGAGGCGATGTTGTTTGAAAAAGTTGATTGCTTCGTAGAATTTTTGTAAATTGAAGCGGTTCATATCACCATTTTGCTTGTTAACTTGTTTTTAAAACAGATTTCCTGTTAATGACCATTTTCTTGTTTAACTGAGATTGATTCCTAAACTTGTACCGATTAGCTTTTTAACCAAAGGCACTTCACGTCGACATTTTGCTTGTTAACGTGATTTTAAAACTAATTTCCGGTTAATGCCTCTGCGAAACCGATTTATTGTTTGTCTGAGATTGATTTTGGCGTAAACTTGCAACTGTCGCCAAACTTTTTTCGTCTCGATTACAACTACAACGGCGAACTTCGTCGAAAAAAACAACCTTGAAACAACCAACTCGAATCTTTCTTTCAACGAAAAGCAGAGACTCAAAAAACAACTAAATTCGAAACTATAAAGTTGGGACACGTATGCTAGGAAGCTATAGTTGCTTGTTAGCTCGCTAGCTAGCTTCTCGAGCGGCTAACTAACCGAAAAACCAGATTGATTGCGAAACAACAGGCGAAACTTTCTTTAAACTCGTCTTCAGTTCGAAAGACGCCGTCCCTCTCAGCGAACTCTTACTTTGTGTTCGAACGGGTCGTCATCGAAAGATCTACCTTCGGGCTCGCAAGTTGACGAGCTAGCGCATATTATTTCCAATGCCACTAATCCTCCTCGGTCGATTTTAATCCAACGAACGTGTTATTTTTTTACCTTTTATAACATTTTCCATATTCATCCGAGCAAATTTGCGAACTGTTTCGTCGGTTTATTAGGTCGTACTGTAAGTTTGCTTTGGTTATGATTCAATTGAGTGATTAGATTATTATCATGGCCAGTCACGAAAACGAAAGCGGTTCGAGCGAACAAAGCGATGTGTCGTTTTTACGAACGGTACCTAATTTTTTGACGTTACATTGAGTACCATAAAAAAAAACAAATTTTGAGACTCGCCATGAATTGTTTAGGGTGATATTATTTGTCTTACCTGTATTGCGTCTACGAAAGAATCATCCGGATTAGGAGGTACAGAGCGAGTATCATTATCGGCGGAAGGATTTGGCAATCGTGTTTGCTATTTGGAAAATGTATCCGACAAGGTAAGAGTTTGTTTGTCTCTTGAAAACATATTTCCACGTCAGGGAGTCGCGTTTGAGTGAGTCGCGCGTTTGAGCGCAATTGGGCGAGTTTGAACGAGTTTGAGCGCGTTTGAGCTCGTTTGAGTGAGTATGAATGCCATTGAGCGAGTTTCAGCGAGTCGCATTTTTAAATGAGTCCGACAAGGTGAAAATCAATCAAGACCTCCAAACGCCGAAAGCCAAGATGACTTTGCATGTCCAATTTTATTGTGTCACATTTCACTACTTCTTTTTTGTTTTTCAAAACTCGCCGAGGGAACCCCTCCCGAAATGTTTCGATCGCTGCGAAAAAATTTCCACGTCGTTCGAGCTTCAATTTTCAATCTTTTATGTGTTGGCCCAACGAGTCGACACGTTTTCCCTCGCCTGCGATTACAAACTTTTTAAACAAACTCGATTTCAGTTATAGCGAAGCATATTCACTTTAAAAATTGTCGGTTTAATTTCACGGTTACTAAATGCTTTGACACCTCTTCCTATTCACTAGCTAAAAATGAATAAAGCAAAAAAACTTGATCGAAACAAACAAATAAAGTTACATGATAGGTATTGAGTTGAGTTATACAAACCGAATTGTCCATTCATTGTGGAGTATAGTTGAACTACAGTATTTTGAAATTTTTGCAGAATGTTCCACCCGACGTTGGAAATTCAATGTTCTACACTGACCAGGCATTATCAGTTCGTGCCTTATCAGAAATGATGAGAGCAGAAAATCCTCATGAAAAGACTGTAACGATTTTCGACCTAGATTTCTTAGATTTAGCTTCGAAAACTGTAGAAATCTTTCAGAGTGGCGGTGGAGGTCATCGAACATTGCTTTACGGTCACGCTGTCCAGTTGAAACATGTTCTGAGCAGTATGGTATGCTAAACCACACTAATTTTTTGTTTTCCAGTGAAGAAATCTCTCCATATTTTTATATTCTTAGTTTCTATCGTGTTTGTCAACTTGTTCCTCATCGGATAAACTATCGTTCGATGTTGGATTGCAAGAAACGAACGAAGGTAATCTTTGATCTCTTCGGCGGATAAACGATAGGATTTACTCGACATCCGTAGTTCAGGCGAATCGTGCTGGTGGATCATACATCCGGCATCCAAGCAAAGATCCGATGGTGAAAAAGTTCGAGTTGGCGATGATATTATTTTAGCCAGTGTTGCAACGGAACGATATTTGGTAGGAATCTGTGTCCTACTGGTCAATTTTGGATCAACAAACTAACATCAACAACTATTGGAAACAAATTTTAGCACATGACCCACAACAAAGGGTACTTGGTTATCGCGTCGTTCCACCAGACACTGTGGAGCATTACAACCATCAGTTCCGGCGAAGTCAGATCACGAACCATGGGTAAACTGTACAACTATACAACGACTATAGTTGTTAAATTTCAACCCTATAGTTGCAATTTTTACATCAACAATAGTTGCAACATTAGAGCTACAAGTTCATTTTCAGGAAGCGTTTTCGGCAATGATGTCCTTCGATTTTTCCATGGAAACGACGAGTGTTTGACCATACCGGAAAATTGGAGCGAAAATCCGCAACACAAGTCTTGATTTGCAACTTTTGTTGGCCATTCACAATTTCTGGATGTGAATTGATTTTCAGCATGATCATTTACGAAGGAGGCAACTCTTGCAAGCAAGCCAGGTCGCTTTGGCGTTTGGAATTGATTCGATTGAAATGGCAAGGCGCCTTAGTTGGATGGGAACAAGTTTTCCGCATTAGACACATAACAACGGGGCGTTATTTCGGATTAACGCTCGACCATCAAGTCTGCTTGCTGCACAAAGATAGAGCCGATTTCGAGTCATCAGCTTTCATATTATTGGCTGCAAAAGTAAGTCGTACATTTTCCTGAACAGAAATCATGAGTGACCACTGCAAGAGTCTAGAGTGGCCATGGCATGAAACATGAGTGATCAGAGTTTGGATCATGCCTGGTCAGGACATGAATTTTGAGTGGCCATGACTTGGATCATGACTGACTCGGACATGACGTGAACCATGAGTGACCATGGCCATTTAATTATTTTTCAGGATGTCAAAAAGCAAGGTTTGGAAGAGAAGGAAGAAGAAGGCATGGGCCATCCGACGATTAAATACGGCGAGACCGATGTGTTCTTGCAGCATTTTCAAACAAATTTATGGCTGTCATATCAAGTGATTGCGACCAAATTTCATTTCACACTGAAACTAATTATTTCAGTTTTCTGTAGACTATCGAAACTACCAAAAAAGGCGTTGGCAAAGTCGAAGAAAAGAAAGCCGTTGCACTGGAGGAAGGTCACATGGATGATTGCTTTACATTTTTCATGGCTCAGGAAGAAGAATCGAAATCGGCTCGAGTTATCAGAAAATGTTCGCAAGTGCTGAATCGTTTCTTAAAGTAACTCAAATCGCATAACTGCAATATAAGTTTTTTGTTTTCACATTGTAATTGTAGAGGTTTGGATGCTTTGCAAAACGAGGGTAAAGAAAGTCTGCAATGGCAAAGGGTCGGCTTGAACGAAGTGCTGAAATTGATGGAGGATTTAATAGAATATTTTGCCCAACCTCCAGATGACACTGGTAAACATAACAATAGGGATCTATAGTGGATTGGCTAGTGATCAATAGCTGATTGGCTAGTGAGGGGGCTATAGTTGACCGGCAGTTGATTTATAGTTGACTGGCTAGCGATCTGTAGTTGACTGGCTGTTGATCTATGGTTAACTGGTTAGTGATCTATAGTTGACTGTTTAGTGATATATAATTGGCTTGCTATTGATCCATAGTTGACTGGCTAGAGATCTACAGTCGTTAGAATTGCGAACTATAGTTGACTGTGCTGAGCTTGAGTTGACTGGCTATTGAACTATAGTGCTGCCTTGTGCACTTTTTTATCCCCTTTTTAGAATTTGAAGAAAAACAAAACAAATTGAAAGCCTTGCGAAATCGGCAGAATTTATTTCAAGAAGAAGGCGTTTTGAACATGATTTTGGACACCATCGACCAATTCTCAGCCATGGAATCGGTGCCGGATTTTTCGAATTTAGTCGGCGAGGAAAATCATAAAATCTGGGAGGATATATCCACCGTTCTGTACTTGTTGGTTGCTGCGATGATCAAGGGAAATCATTCGAATTGCGCGCAATTCGCGTCGGCTCAAAGATTAGATTGGCTATTCGGACGACTGGCTAATCCTCAGTCTGCTGAAGGTATAGGATCAGAAAAAGGCTTACTGCCTGGCCAGTTGCAAGAAATGTCTGCTAGCCATAGTTCCAGGGAAATGATGCAGGTTAAATATGCAGGAAAAGTTTGCAGGAATTAATCTGCTGGCCAAATGGGCTCGAAAATCTGCAGGCTTTAGTTGCGAGAAACGCCTGCTGTTCCTTGTTGTCTGCTTGTCCTAAGTCTGCTTGGCCGTATATTTTTTAACTTATGATTTACAGGTATCCTCGATGTGCTGTATTGCGTGCTGACTGAAAGCCCCGAAGCCTTGAATATGATAACGGATTTGCATATCCAATCTGTGATATCCTTATTGGAAAAAGTCGGAAGAGAGGAAAAAGTCTTGAACGTCTTGTCGTCGCTTTGCCTCGGCAATGGCATGGCTGTGAGAAGCAGTCAGAACGCCATTTGCAACAGCTTGTTGCCGGGCAAAGACTTGCTTTTGCAAACAGCCATGGTGGACCACGTAGCCAGGTAAAGCCTGCAGAGATTGCGCGCTATAGTAGCAAAAATTGTGCTGCCTATTTCGTTTTTTAGCATGATGCCCAATGTTTTACTGGGACTGGTCGAAAGTTCGGCCATGTTCAAGCGATGGTACTACGAAGCCGAAGTCGAGCACATCGAGCCGATGTCCAGTCAGAAATGTCACCTGAGGGTCGGATGGGCCAACACCGTAGGGTACATCGCCTATCCGGGAGCCGGCGAAAAATGGGGAGGCAACGGAGTTGGCGACGATTTCTTTTCGTACGGTTTCGACGGCAAGTACATGTACGCCGGTAAGTGGCTCGACAACGGTATTTGCTCGAAAGTGCTGTCGAAAAACAAAATTATAGGTGGTCGAAGTAAACTTGTGGGCGTTAGAGACTTGCAAAAAGGTGACATAATCGGATGCTCGCTGGATTTGACCATACCAGAAATCAGGTTCACGCTCAATGGCAATTTGATGCAAGGAATTTTCCAAGCCTTCAACGTGGACGGATACTTCTTTCCAGTCATTAGCATGTCTGCGAGAGTCAGGTACACCGTCATTGGCTATTCAACTATAGTGCTACGCGCCAGTCAAGTTGCCCGCTGATTTTCGTCATAATTGTGCACTAGCTAGTAGATCTATAGTTGAACGAACATTCACTGGCTACAGCCGACAATTTGTATAGCTGTCGCTTTATCCTCGGAGGCAACGAAGGTAAATTACGGTACGGACCATCGAAGCAATTTTCGGCAGTCTACGAAGCCGTGCAAGGCGAATTACAAATCGAGCCTTGCTTTTCGTTCGGAGACATCGGAAAATCCGTCCACTGCGGACCAACTACTGTGAAACTATTGAGCAATGCTTTTGTGCCTGCGCCAGTGGATGTTGCTCATGTGAGTTGCTGATCATTATCTAAAAACATAAAATGAAAAAAGTCTTATAATTAGCTTGACTTGCAGATTACCTTGCCGGGTCACATCGAAAGTGTGCAGGAGAAATTAGCGGAAAACATGCACGAGTTGTGGGCCATGAAGAAAATCGAAAATGGATGGATTTACGGAGATGTACGGTCTAGGTTTTAGATAGTAGGAGAGAAAAACAAAATTTCTGTCGTCTACTTTCAGAAAAGAAGCGAAAGCAAGCGACAACATCCGTGCTTGACCACTTACGACCGACTTCCGTCGGCTGAAAAAACATACAATTTAAATTTAGCTAAGGACACGCTCAAGTGAATTTTCAAGCAATGTCTAGTTGAAAAATGCATGAAAAAATGCGAAAAACTTTTACAGAACAATTTTGGCACTCAACTATCGTGTGGCATTGGACAAAACGCCTCAGCGCTTGAAAACGCTGCGACTCCCTCAAAAGCAAGTCAAAAAAGTACCCATACATCATAGTCATGGTTGATTTTTTGTTTTTTCAGCTTCCTTATGGGCAACGGCTATAAGCCAGCGCCTCTGGACACCAGAGAAATCCAACTGGACGATAAAATGCTTGAGCTAGTTGAACATCTAGCTCTAAACACGCACAACGTTTGGGCGAAAGAGAAAATAAATCGAGGGTGGACTTATGGTGCAAACGAAGTATGCACATGTCATATAGCTGTACGCCGTCTACAGTTGTCCATCGACTATAGTAACTATACTATGCATCGACTATAGTTGTCCATCGACTATTGTTGTCCATCGACTACAGTTATTCATCGTCTACAGTTGTCCATAGCCATTGTCTATAGTTCTTCATTAACTACGGTTGTTCTTCGAGATAGTTGTCCATCTTCTATAGTTGGTCATTGACTATAGTTGTCCAATAACTGTTTTCAAGGATCACGTCACAAAACGAACTTCGCATCTGGTACCCTACAATACCGTGGATGAGAGGATCAAACTGGCCAACAAATCCACGGCCTGCGAAATTGTCAGAACCTTGGTCATGTACGGCTACAGTCTAGAAGCCCCGACAATCGAGCATGATGAAAGTAAGTTGTTTTTGTTGCCTGTTTTCGCTGAATTCAGTGCATAAATTTTGTTTTTTTAGTGATGACCAAGCAAACTGAAGCGCTCAAACTAGACACTCGAACCTACCGAGCCGAAAAAAGCTACGCTGTCACTTCAGGAAAATGGTAACCATAGACAGTGACGTGACTATTATTCATCTCGTTCAATATATCAATATACAACATTAGCCAGAGACGTCACATAACACACAGAAATGGTTTTAGGTATTTTGAATTTGAAATCATGACTGCTGGATATATGAAAGTCGGATGGTTGGATATCAACGCACCGCCCGATTTGGACATGGGTAACGACGATTTGTCGTTCGCATTCGACGGGTATCTAGTCAAAAAGTGGCATCAAGGCATGGACAACTATGGCAAACAGTGGAACATCGGCGATGTGATCGGATGTTTCCTGGATTTGAATGATAAAACAGTCTGTAAGTACAGTTCACCAAAAATGTAGGAATTCATCTCTAAACCTTCATATTTTTAGCTTTTTCATTGAATGGCGAACTACTTTTGGACCTGTCCGGAGCCGAAATGGCGTTCGAAAACGTCACTATCGGGGATGGATTTGTTCCGGGATTTACGTTGGCTCTTAATCAAAGAGCCAAAGTCAACTTCGGCCAAGACGTCAACTCGTTGAGATATTTCACAACGTGTGGGTTGCAAGAAGGATACGAGCCGTTTTGCGTGTAAGATCACGCCGCATAGGTCACTAGCTGTAGCCTTAATCTTGTTTGCTAAATGCAGAAACATGTACCGAAGGATGCCCCTGTGGTACAACAAAGAACTGTCGTTCTACGAGAACATCACCGACCACGATCAAAGTTTGGAAGTTGTCCGCATACCTCAAAGCGGCAATAATCCTGCTAGCTTGAAAGTCATATCCAAAGGGGTCAACAGCGCCGATCGAGCTGCTCTGGAGTTCATCCGACTGAGCTTGCCAGTCAAGTGCAACAGTTCCTTTTTGAAGAACAAAGATAAGGGCGCTTTGGTGGGAAGGTTGAACGATCTGCACAGGGAACATCATAGCCAGGACAGAGACGTGGATCCTTTGCCAGCGTTTAACCTACCGTCCATTCCTCGGGAGTTCATCGCTGTAGACGCTGATGAAATTGATACTTCGGAAGTGACGACTGAAAGTTTAGTCGAAAGAAGACCGAGCCGTCGAGGAACGCTGGGAAAAGCTCAAAGTTTAGACACTGATGGTCCTCCGCAAAAGTCGCCCACATTGTTGCACCCTCCTGCGGGTTTAAGGTAGGAAAGGGGTCCGTGTCTGGGTATTAGACACTGAAAAATTCGCGTGTTTTTTTGCAGGGCATCAGCAAGCGAAACTGATTTGGAATCGAAAGACGACGCAAACCTTCGCGCTGAGAAACAAAACGCTGAAGCCGGTCGAAGATCACGAACTCCGTTAAACTTCTTCCAGAATCTTGGCAAAAAGATGAGAGACACAAGCGCAAATCGATCAAATAAAAAATTAAGTACGAATTCAGATGGTGAATTTCCTCGAAGACGGAATGTATCCCAGAGTGCGCTAGTACAACGCGTGCGCTAGATGCATCTAAACTTGCATTCTACTTACTGTAACTTTCTCTTATTTCAAACATTATCGCAATTTCAGATGATGATAAAGAAAAATTAGCTAAAGATAAAGCGAATCGAGCTAGGAGCGTTGATGTTGGCGTAACGAGAAAAGTTGTCGACGTTGACAAGAAAACATCGCAATCGGTCAGAGACCCTGGCAAAAAGGGCAAATTGCTGGAGTTGCCCAAAATGAAGCGAGGCGGCGGCAAGAAAGTGCAAATGACCAGTTCGACGAAAGATTTAAAAACTAGCGAGGCCGTCGGCTCGTCGGAGGACGACACTTGGGAAATGCAACAGATGATTGAACAGTTAGACGAATATTATTACAGCCTGCGCATCCTACCCGGACAAGATCCGTCTCACGTTTGGATAGGTTGGGTAACTCCGCAGTTCCACTTCCACGGTCAACAGTTCGATGGTAAAGATGTTAGAAAGGTTCGATACATTGAAAAGGAAGACAGAGGGGCCTTATTCGAAAAGTACTTGCAGATTTTGACTCGCTATTGCAGTTGTACTTGCAGCCTTAGGTTTCAATTTGCAGCATCGACATGCGATCTTGCTATATGCTAAACGCCAATGATATGCTGACAGCCATCACCGGCGACGGTGGGTCGAGTTCGAAGATGTCCGGTTTGCTGGTAGGATGTACAGTGGACATATCCACCGGACAATTATCCTTCATCGCCAATAGTAAAAACACCGACATGGGCTTCAATGTCGAACCGAACACGATGCTGTATCCCGCTGTGTTCGTATCGCCGACTTGTAAAGAAACGGTTCAATTCGAATTCGGTCGTATTAAAGTTAGAAGACAGTGGATTTTTTGTTTTGCAACTGTTGTATTAGTGAAATTTTTCAGTACACTTTTCCACTATCGGCGGCATTGTTTAAAAATCCCAGGAAAAGTCTGCAACCGATGTGTCCGCCGAGGATGAAGTTGCAAGTCAGCCGACCGTACACCTGGGCCAGAGTTCCCAATCAGTGTCTGAGAATCACATCCTTGAAGCTGTCGGAAACTAGAGGCTGGAGTATTCTATGCGACGATCCTGGTAAATCAATGAAATCATTTCGCAGCTGGATTCTAGCAAATCCGAACTCCTTTTTAGTTTCTATGATGGCTGTCTACGTACCCGAACGAGATCAGTCGATCGACGTTTTGGAAATGATTGAATATCCGCTGCTGATAAAATTTCATCAACAGACATTGCGCTTGTATTGTGCCCTGGCGGCGCAAGGAAATCAAAAAGTTGCGCACATCTTATGCAAGCACGTCGACGAAAGTCAATTGATGTTTGCGATTTCGAACCATTGTAAGAATTTCACTGGCTAAAATGCAAACAAATCTCGAAAGTTCCCTTTTACCTACAACAGATTTGTCTGGCTCGCTGCGATGCGGATTTCACGATTTACTCATCGCTGTCCACGTGGAAGATCACGCCGAAGCTCGGCTTGCAACTTCGAGCGAATACATCATCCCGCTGACGAAGGCCATCCGAGATAAAAATACGTTCAGCGACGAAGCCAACGATGTCTTTCCGCCGATGCTCGGGGAAAGTTTTTCAATTCGTCCAGTCATGTCTTGCAGCGAAATCCAGGAGAAGTTCGTCTTCTACAAGTCCCTTTAGCGACTTCCGATTTCACTAGCTAATTTTTGTTAAGCATAAGCAAGGACGTCGAAAAATCGCTGAAACCGCCTGTGTTCGATTTCGGACGATTGAAACATCACGTGATGGAATCGCTGACCGACGGTACATTCAGGGCTGTCATGAATTGCAGAGACTTAATCGGCGGCGATACGTACAGCCATTTCGAGTAAACCATAGTTCGCTGGCTGAAACATAAAAAGCAAAAGTTAACAACTCATTTATTCGTTATCTAGACCACTTTTAAAACTTTTGGATAAGTTGCTGTTAATCGGACTTCTCGGAGATGACGATTTGAAACAGGTGCTGATTTTGCTGTATCCTCAAAGCTTCGATGAAACTTGGAAAGCAGGTTTGCGGAAGTCTTTGCAAAAACAAAATTCGCGTTGTGCTAAGCGATTTTTCGGGCTGATTTCAGATTCAACTCAAAAAGGCTTGTTGGAAATCGAACTTGCCGAAGGCGTGAAGCTGCAACTGTGCAATATTTTAAATCATTTATTCGATATCGAATTGCGACACAGAATCGAATCGCTGATCGCATTCGCCGAAGGGTTCATCGCCGAAGCCCAACAGGTTTTTTGTATTTCCTACTCGATTTCGTTGTTCGACTTCATCGCAATTTTTCGAACTACAGGATCAACTTCGACGGTACATCGACATCAAACAATCAGACATGGGACCCGCTGAAGCTGCGAAAAAAACAAAAGAATTTCGCTGTCCGCCAACTGAACAAGTACATTTGTGAGCTGTGGCTGTGAAATCGTAGCTGTTGATGCAATTGTCGATTTCGATAGATGCTGCGATTGCTGAACTTCAAGAACAAAGACGAGGCTGTTCTGGACGAAGAGGGCGAAGTCGAAGAATGTCCGATGTCCGAACATTTGCAAGAAGTCTTACACAACTATCACGAAGTCGTCGTGAAGAAAGTCGGCTGCAAGTCCGAAGAAGAACAAACGACCGAAGTCGCTCACGACGATTCAATATGGCTTGACAAAATTGCTTCGTTGCTGGTGCCCATGCCGCCGGCGCCTCCCAAGCTCTCAGACGCGCTGGCCAGAGACGGTTCGAGTAAGTTTGCGAAAAAACAAAAGTGCGCTCTCCAACCGATTAACGAGCGATTTCCAATTTCAGAAGCTTTCAGAATTATGATCATCAACACATTGTCTAAGTGGGCTAAGGAGACTTTCATCGAAGATCCGGAACTAATCCGAGCGATTTTCGGCTTACTGCTCAGGCAGTACAATGGAGTTGCAGAGGTCTGTAGTTGTCACGAAGGATTTTGGTGGTATGCAAATTTGTGCAACATTTTGATTCGCAGGTAATGAACGCTTCGCAGAAATCGTACGTCATCCACAAGCGAAACGTGAAAGACATCGAAAATTTCATCGTTCATTTGAGTCAAATTCGAATTTTGCTCACTGTCCAGTTCGAAAGTGTCGAGGAAGAAATTCTAAAACACGCTTTATGGTAAGATAGTTCGTCAAAAACAAATTTTCTGTCTTAGCCAGCGACTTTTCCAGGCACTTGAGAAACAACAGGGTGTTCTTTCAACATCCGGACTTGATGAGGATTTTGAAAGTCCACGAGAATGTAATGACCGTCATGGTCAACGTCGTGGGACGAAGTCAACGAACGGAGACTGCTCAAGCGGAAGTGGCTCTGGTCGATGGGACGCCTGCTGATGGCCCGAAGGTGAGCAGACCTGCAAATCCAAAATTCACTACAGTTGAAGTGAGTTGTTTTTTAGGACTCCGGAATGGTGGTTGCTTGCTGCAAATTCCTGTGCTATTTTTGCCGAACGTCCAGTCAAAATCAAAAGGCGATGTTCGAACATCTGCCATTCCTGCTGGACAATGCAACTATGCTGCTGACTCTGCCCAGCTTCCGGGGCTCGGTGCCGTTGGACGTCGCCTACTCGTCGTTCATGGATAATAACGAACTGGCGCTGGCTTTGAAGGAAGACGAGTTGGAAAAGGTGGCCATCTACCTGGCTAGATGCGGCTTGCAAGTAAAGAATAGTTCGTGGCTGAGAGACGATTTAGGAATTTAGTTGAAATCTGTTACAGCCGAATCAAGATATGATTACTAAAGGGTACCCCGATATCGGCTGGGATCCAGTTGGCGGCGAAAGATACATTGACTTTCTGCGATTTTGTGTTTGGGTCAATGGTAAACACAACTATAGTTCAACTATAGTTCAACTATAATCCAACTATAGTTCAACTATTGCTCAACTGATATCTAACTTTTATCATAGGTGAATCCATTGAGGAGAATGCTAACTTGATCATCCGACTGCTCATCCGCAGACCGGAATGCTTCGGCCCGGCCCTCAAGGGCGAAGGCCAAGGTCTGTTCAAAGCGTTCAAAGAAGCCATATCCATGTCCGAAGAGATAAACTCCATGCAACGAGGCTCGGACGACCGTCGACACGGCGGAGTCTACGTTGGTGAGGATTTGAAATATCCGCGACCGGAGGACGAAGGCGAGGATTACATTAATATGGGAGCGTCGATTTTGAATTTCTATTCAAGTCTGGTCGACTTGCTCGGCAAATGCGCTCCAGATCCAGTACGAGATATTAGTTATTCCTGCAACTATAGTTGAACTATAGTTCTTCAAGAATACTATAGTTTTTCACGACTGTTCTGAAAACTATAGTTAGTTGAAAGCCTTCGGAGAACTATAGTTTCGGACAAAAGTTCACAGAACTATAGTAGTCCAAGAATATTTTGTGAACTATGTTTACTTCTTTGTGAACTCTTACTAAATTATTTTTGTTCTTCATTGAACTATAGTTCTTCATGCAATTATAGTTAACTGGCTTATAGTTCCTCCAGGTTTTGATTTCCAGGTGACCATAAGCGCTGGAAAAGGCGAATCTCTAAGAGCCCGAGCAATTTTGAGATCGTTGATATCGTTGGAAGATTTGGAAGCAATTTTATCACTGAAATTCATTATTCCAAACGTTTTAGCGCAGAAGGAAGAAGGTAGGCAGTAACCTTTTCTGTATAATTTCTTCACTATTGTACCCTATTTAACTACAGAAGAACAGCCCCACGGATTTCTGCCTGACCACAAACAGTCCATACTTCGATTTTTGGAACGGGTCTACGGCGTGGATACCCAGGAGATGTTCTGCAGACTTCTCGAGAAGAGCTTTCTGCCAGATCTGAGGGCTGTAACCATGCTGGACCATGTAACATTATTAGTTTTTAAAGCAAACTAAAGTTCCAATATAGTTAACTCTTTTAGCCCAATGCTTCCGAAAGCAACACAGCTTTGGCGCTCAACAGATACTTGTGCAACTGCGTCCTACCATTACTGTCCAACCATTCGCAATTCTTCGCGGATGCTGAACATCAATTGGCACTCATCGATGCAACACTGCATACAGTATACCGGATGAGCAAATTGAAATCGCTCACCAATAATCAGCGTTCGTCTGTATCCGAATTTCTAGTGGCCTTAACTCGGTTAGAAAAACAAAATTTCTGCCGTGCCATCGAGTGATTATATCATTTCGATTTTCAGCGAAATGAATCCGTCGAATCTCGTGAAACTGTTGCAAAAGGTTTCGGTCGACATCGCCGCGTTGAACGAATTCGCCAGTATTCCGTTAAGAGTAAATTGCTTCCATCGCCTGAAAGACGTTGCGAAAAACTAATTTCTTGTTGGAATCTTGATTTTAGATAATGACTTTGCATTACGAAAGATGCGGCAAGTATTACGGAACGGGCAGCATCTACGGAGTGGCTAGCGAAGAAGAAAAGCGATTGACCATGGTTTTGTTCAGCTCGATATTCGATTCGCTCGGAAAACGAGTAAGTCTGCAGTACTTCGTTCAGCATCAAGGTCACGTTCACAGCTAGTGCGACATTTCGCCCGGTTGGCTCGCTAGTCAGTCAGTTT
Organism: Prionchulus punctatus; assembly: GCA_034698125.1. Taxonomy (NCBI): domain Eukaryota; kingdom Metazoa; phylum Nematoda; class Enoplea; order Mononchida; family Mononchidae; genus Prionchulus; species Prionchulus punctatus. The sequence continues at coordinate 31,785 of JAQGBA010000052.1, read as the reverse complement.
TTAGAGCTAATGAGACACCAAATAGGTGGTTCCTCTTACAGGCTTACGACCCTGATTTGTTCGGATCTGCTCTGCCATGTTTAACAGCCATCGGATCATCGCTGTCCCCCGACTATACCCTGACAACGAGCAGCGACAGTCGTACGGTCCAAAGTGCTGCAGCCGAAGAAGGCATTTGGGCGCCAAAGCCGGTGGATGTTGGCGGACTGAATTTCAGCAACCAATTGCACAATCTATCTCGATTATTCGCCGAGCACATACACGATAGTTGGGCCAGTCGCAAAGTACTATTCGTCATACTGTAGTCAACTGTAGACTGTACGTCGGCTCGGATTTGTAGATTGAAAAAGGCTGGACTCACGGCGAGATATACAGCAGATCGAACATGACTCATCCGAGATTGAAGCCGTTTTCGAGTTTAAAGGAATTTGTACGCTAAAATGATCCCTGAAAACAAATTTCATGTCACAAAGGCTGCTAGCTATTTTTAGGAACAAAGCTTCTACTACGAACGATGCGCCGAATGCATCAGAGCCTTGCTGGCTTGGGGATATCGGATCGAAGCCGTCGAGACGGACGCCGTCCACAGAAGTCAGTCGAGTCGAGCCACAACCGGAATCCAGGGATATTCTCCGATTCCGGTGGATTTGAGCAATATGACTTTGGACAAAGAAATGAGCGTGGCCGCTGAGAAACTAGCTGAAAATGCTCACTTGATTTGGGCAAAGAAAACGCTGGACGATCTTGCGACGAAAGGTACGCGCAAGTGAGCGAGCCGGCGCAAGGAATTTGTTTTAAATTTAACTTTTAGGAGGCGGAATGCTCGGTACCTTGGTTCCGTGGGATATCTTGACGGACACTGAAAAACAAAAAAACAGATTCACCGCACAAGAAATCATCAAATTTTGGCAATTCCACGGATTTAAAGTTTCAGCGTAAGTTGATTTCACTCCATGCGCTCAAATCAGTTTGTCACAGCACTATTATTGTATTTTTAGACCTTCACAGGCTACTACTGATAACACTAGACTGACTCAACAGGATGTCGAGAGGTCTTCGGTTGAAAAACGATTTGCATATCAGCTAGTCGAAAAATTGTTACTGTATCAAGATAATACGGCCATGAAAATGAAAACTGTAAAACCCAGTCAAGGCTTTACTCGAAAGAACAGTTTCAAGCAGTCCAGTCAAGATGTGAAATTTTTCAGCAAGGTACAGCATTTTATCCTACCGATTGTTTGTTTTCTACGCTACTATTCGGTCCACATTTCAAGGTCGTCCTACCGTTGCTGCAAGCTTATTTCAAATCGCACAGAAACTATTTCCTAACTTACAGTTCGACGTTACAAACGGGAACCGCTTCTAATAAGGAAAAAGAAATGGTAGCAAGGTAGAAACGAAATATACACCGCAAAGCAAAATGGCCGACACGATTTCTGTTTTCAGCTTGTTTTGCCGAATGAGTCTGTTACTTCGATTGAAACTGCAAGCCATCGGCTATGACGCCAAACCAATGGTGTCCTGCTTGCAAATTTTGGTTCAAGCCATTGATACCAAGTGAGCCCACTTCAGAATTACGAATCCAAATTCAGATTCAGATTCGGGGGGTCCAGTTTTATATTCAGTCTTCATTCAAATTTTGTTTTCAATTTTTTCTGCAGTTCCAATTTCTTTATAGAACTTTGGTTAAAACGAATTCGGACATCATGCGCACTAGCTTGTTGATGTTCTTCAACAATGCTGCCGAGGATATCCTAGCCGCTGTCAAGGATGTCCGACAGGAGGGGCAATACTCGGCCATTAAGGGTGCCAATTTAAAAACGTGGGTCAGCTTGGAATATGCAAATCAAGTGGTCATACCAGTGCTGACTGTTTTGTTCAATCATTTGGCGAGAAACAACTTCGGCCAAGACCTTCTTTGTAATTTATTTTGTTTTTTCGTTCGCTTGCCCATCGTAGCTAGTCACATATTTTGTTTTTCAGTGGATGAAATTCAAGTGGCTTGCTATAAAATCCTCGACGGATTGTACTCGATGACTTTGGTCTCTGGACATGTGGCAACTCGTAAATCCATCAAGGAAGAATTGGAAAAGTACTTGACAAAGTCACGAGCCACTTTTCGACAGTGACGTCGTTTGTTTTTATAGGCATCGACCAGCGTTGGGCTTGTGCTTGAGTGCATTCGCAAGTTGTTTTCCCGTTGCGTTTCTCGAACCTGATTATAACTCCAATAACAAATATTCGGTGCTGGCCAAGTTCCAAGATCAATCGGTTCAAGCGCAAGGTTGGCACCGTCTGGTGATGTTTCCTGCAAATTTTTATAACTTTTTTTTAAGAAATGTTGCACGCATTGTCCACCAATATTCCCCAGTTGGACAAGCTCGTTACCGACATCGAGCAATTGGCTGAAACTCACGCGAAGTACATGGAACATTCAACTGTATTCGATGTGGATCTACCCATGATATGCAGCTATCTAACGTATTGGTGGGACTATGGACCAGACGGAACACCTCCAGAGTATGCACAGAAACAACCGTCGAAAACAAATTATCTGTAGTGTCTTGCAACTTTTCAGGCGGCCAGTCACTAAAGTAGATAGCGAATATATAAATCGGATTTATGCAGCACTTTTGAAATTCATTGTCGATCACATCGGTATCGGCGAAGCTCAGTGGCTGTGTAGAGTCGCTTGTAAGATCAACTATAGTTGCGATTATTTACTAAATCTCACTAGCCGTTTCATGATTTTAGCTTTCGCTCAACAAATTCTCGTCCATGTGACTTCCGATCCAGTCAGAGAATTCATGCTGCCAGTGGCTAAGAAACTTCAGGCCCAAGCTGATCGAGCGTTCAAAGAAGAAGACCGACTTCGTACCCATCCAGAAGAAGTCGATGAAGGCCTAGTAGCCGAGGTAAGCCCGACAGTCGGGCTAGTTGTCCAGTGACTATAGTTGTTCAGCGATTATAGTTGTTCAGTGACTATAGTTGTAGACTATAGCCATAGACCTGTCCATAGTTGTTTACAATTTTAGAATTATGCAACTCTGGTTCGAGATACGTATTCGTTTTTTCCACTGCTGATGAAGTTCACCGATTTGCATCGAGCTCACTGGCTAAAAAATCCAACTCAAGAAACCGACGCGATTTACCACAATGTGGCTGTAATTTTTCACCTGTGGTCGAAATCTCAAGTTAGCTATCGAAAGATAACAGTCTTGCTGCATTTCTTTTTGTTAATTTTATGTCCTTTAGCATTTCAAACGAGAAGAACTTAATTTCATGACTCAATTCGAAGACGAAGGTGCTGGCGAAATGAAAACTGGCAAGGCTGCCATCGCCGAGAGAAAGAAAAAGCGTCGCGAAGGCAAAGTAACGAGCAAAGAGGACAGCAGTATAGTTGTCCAATGTTTCAAGCGACAGTTGCCAGTTGGACTGAACGTTTTCGGCGGTAGAGAACTGGACATCGTCCAACAGAGTAAAGAGCGATTTCTGCAGGTAATTTTGTTTTTCCGAGCCATTTTGCCGTATCGTTACGATTTTCATCTTCTTGCAGCAAGAGCACGAAGACAAAGTTAAAGATTTCATTAGATCAATGCTCGGAGTACCCGAAAAAGTAATGTTTCACAAATAAGTCAAATTCTGCGAGAGTCCGGTCACGTTTTTTGCCTTAGACCGATCCGACCGATGTTTTCACATGGCAGCGCAATCTTTACCACAAAATTGGCAAATCGCAAATGCGCGATATTGACAAGATGAGTCAAGATGCCGTGATCGAAAAAATCGCTTTCATGGGCCACGTGCTGTCTATTTTGCACATGGTAATTGATCTAGCTGATATCAGCCATCTCGATATTCCAATGTTGTTGTTTGTGTTGCAAGCGAAGTCAACGACTCGACTGATTTATCAATGTTTGTTTGTGCTGAGCGAAGTCGAAGATTTGACTGGCTGAATCGTGAAGTCTGATTTGTTTATAGGTTGAACATCCTTCGTCCGGATCCGGCGCCGGCGGCAAGAAATTAGTTTCGAGCGCTCGAAAACGAGCTGTCATGGCTTGTTTTCGAATGATTGCACTTCACGCAATTCCCAGGCAAGAAAATTGCAACGAAATCAAACTTTAATTTCACTGGTTACAATCTGTCATGTTGCAGACATCGCGCCATTAATTTGTTTTTGCCAGCCTATCGGACGAAATGGTTGTCTGAAGAGAACGAAGGCCAAGATCAGCTGATCGCCGATTTGACTGTACGATTTATCAGCCGGGTCTTTATCACCGTTTTCACGGCAGGATTTTCGTTTTTCAGGTGCCCTCCGAGGAAGACACGTCGGCTCAGAAGATGATGAGGGAAATCACGGAAGGCACCGACGGTCCACAGGAAAAGCCCGACGCAATCGTTCAGCTGGTGCAATGCTTTCAACGAGCGGCGACTTCTGAACAAAAGCAAGTTCGGCTGATAACGGACGACGGGCTGTACATGGACTACGCCGAGGTAATGGCAAAAAGTATTCACATCAAAGACGAGGACGACGACAGCGGCGGCGACGAAGAAGAAGGTGCCGCGAAAGAAGTAAGCGAAAACTAATTTCGCGTCGGCTGTTGGAGTAAATCGAGATACGAATTTGACTTACAGAAGCAAGAACTAGAAAAGCGTCAGCTAATCAGCGAACAGGGCAGATTGGCTGATCGCGGTGGTGCGATCATGGTACTGATGTACTTGTCGGCTTGCAACGGAGAACCGAGCGAAATGGTTGCGAAAACTTTGGAACTAGCAATCCACGTGCTGAACGGAGGCAATGTCGAAATTCAGACAGCCATGTTGAATTACCTGCAAGAGAAGAAGGACGTGAAGTTCTTTACTTCGATGTCCGGGTTAATGAGCAAATGCAGGTAAGTCAGTTGCCAGCGCCCTACAATCGATTCAGCCTGTCACATATTTTGCTTTTGCAGCGTTTTGAAAGTGGAAATGTTCGAACGACAAATCAAAGCCGAAGGTTTGGGCATGGGCGCCGAACTTGCGGCCGGCGAACATCAGAATTTGAACGACGCCGATTTCATTTGTTCGCTGTTTCGATTTCTGCAATTGACTTGCGAAGGGCACAATCAAGGTAATTTCAAACAAATATAGATACTCGGTACGATGCTTGCAAATCGAAATAGCAGCGTTGCTGTAAATATTGCAGACTTTCAAAATTACTTGCGTGCACAGCCGGCGAATCCAACCAGCGTTAATTTAATCACGAGCACAGTCGATTATCTGCTAAGGCTGCAGGAATCCATCATGGATTTTTATTGGTTGTACTCCAGCAAAGAAACTATAGACGAAGGCGGCAAGCAGCAATTCTTGCGAGCCATATCGGTTTGCAGTCAAGTTTTAAATACATTAACCGAAAGCATTCAAGTAAGCTCAATAAATCTTGCAAAATCAACGACGTTCGAAATCTTGCAACCTCAATGACTGTCGAAATCTTGCAAAGTTAATTACTGTCGAAGTCTTGCAGCGTCAATGATTACGAAATCTAGTCAAGTCAATGACTTTCAAATTTTTGCAAAGTCAATCTCTGTCGAAGTCTCGCAAAGGCGCTGGTGTGTAAGTCTTATTTTGTTTTAGGGCCCCTGCTTGGGTAATCAAATGGCGTTGGCTACTAGTCGACTGTGGGATGCAATCAACGGATTTTTCTTCCTGTTCGCCCACATGATGGACAAGCTGAGCAAAAATTCTACTCAACTAGAGCTGTTGAGGGAATTTTTGGGATTGCAAAAAGACATGATAGTTCTCATGCTCAGCATGCTCGAGGGCAACGTGTTGAACGGTCAAATCGGCAAGCAGATGGTGGAAACGTTGGTGGAATCGCAGCAAAACGCCGAGATGATTTTGAAATTCTTCGACATGTTTTTGAAACTGAAAGATCTGACGACGAGCACGACTTTCCAAGAATTCGACGCCAACAAAGACGGGCTGATTTCGCCGAAGGAATTCAATCGAGCGATGGAATCGCTGAAAACTTACAGCATCGAGGAAATCAACTACTTGATGATGTGCACCGATGTGAACAACGATGGCAAAGTCGACTACTTGGAGTTCACCGAACGATTTCACAATCCAGCGAAGGATATCGGTAATCCGATTTGCTGCAAGCACTGATTTACTAGTTTAGATTTCCGCAAGCTAGATTGACGAGCTAGCCATAAAGTTTCTCCGACTACGTTTGTTCGCTGTACAGGTTTCAATTTGGCTGTTCTTTTGACAAATCTGCAAGAACACATCACTGGCGATAAAAGATTGCAGCGAATTTTACTGACGGCATCGAACATGCTTAGCTACTTCGATCAGTTCATGGGTCGCGTCGAAATCATGGGTTCGGCTAAACGAGTGGAAAAAGTTTACTTCGAAATCAAAGAAGAATGGCTCGAACAATGGAACAAGCCGCAAATTAAAGTATATTGCGAAATAGCTGCATACTTCGCCACTTTGCAATCAGCGAACAAATTTTGATTTAGCAATCGAAAAAAGACTTCTTGTTCAGCGTTATGCAAGAAAGTGGTGGCGCGCAAGCAAAATTGGAAGCATTCATAAACTTTTGCGAAGATACGATTTTTGAAGTAGATGCTGCTCGATATCCGATTTGTTTTCGACGATTAATTTGATTTATTTGCAGATGTCTCACGCGACGAAAATCAGCGCCGATGATGGGACTGCGAAAGCGAAAAAACAAAGGGACGCTTTCTTGGAAGGGGAAGGAGTCAAGTATGCTGTTCTTTGATGTTCTTCGGGAAAACTACCGCTGATGCGGCAGCACAGCATTTTTTGTTTTAGCCAGTCAATTAAGGAAATCATTGCATCGTTTTTCCACTCGGTAATCAACGGAATCGTGACCGGCTTTCAAGTCTTCCGCCCAAGTTTTCTGAAAGAATGCAAGCGAAAACTGATGGCTAAATTATCGTCCATGACTTACGGCCAGCTCGTGATTTCGTCGGGAAAATATTGTTTCAAAACTATTTACTGGTTGCTGTCCACCGGATATTTTGTATTTATAACGATTTGTCGATTCCTGCTGTACATGATGGGCGGCAGGAAACACGAAGACGCCGAACCTGCTGCTCTGCCCATGCAGGACATACCTAAGCATCACGAAATCAGACCTCCGCCGATTTTCCAGGAGTTCGTCCAGCCCGAAACCGTGCACATCGAAGCGTTCGGAATTCACATAGCAGCCGAGGATGTGGATCTGGATGAGAAAATATTGAACACTCAACAATCGGAGGTGAAAGCCGAAAATCTTAATGAATCTTTCTTGGCGCCCGAATCGCCACCCCTTTCGCCGGTATCCACTTCTGCTCAATCGCCGCAGATCAACAAACCGTCCAGGTAAGTCGACTGGCAAACAAGAATTTTGATCGCAAAAACGACCATTCTTGCAGCGTTTACGAAGCTAGCATAGCTAATGGCGCCGCAGGAATTCCGTTTTCGCCGACAGGCTCCGAAGCCGGATTCGCAATCGAACACGAACATAAAGCTAAAGAGGCCGCATCGAAGTCGAAGAGTGCATTTTTGGTAAACATCATTCTGCAATTCTGATTTCACCCGCCATTGATTTCCTTGCTTCTATTTCTTTTTCCTTCATCGCTACAATAAACGCACTGATTTCATTGCGCAGTAGAGTTTCGATGATTTCATTGCTGCAATAATGTTTATGGGTTCATCGCTGCAATAATTGCATTGATTTAATTGCTGCAATAATGTTTTTGATTTCGTCGCGCAATAACGGCATTTGCAGTAGTTCATCTTTGCAATAATGTTGCTAACTCCGTCGCTTGATTGATTTGATTTCACCGCTGCAATGATTTTGTCGATTTCACCGCTGCAATGATTTTGGTGATTTCATTTCTGCATTATTGATATTCGTTTTATCACTGCAAAATTAATTGTTTCTCTTACTCATCCGATTTGATTTCAGGGAGCTTTCGCCAGATCGTTTTTTATGCTCAAAAACACGGCGCTCGTGATCGCTTTCATAATCAATTTCATCCTCATGTTTTATCGAGTAAAAACTGTTCGATTCATTTTATGCTCTAAATTGTTTCGACTTCGTTACGATAATTTGCACAGGTGAACGTCTACGACGACGAGAATGGTTCCAGTGAATCGTCCTCCGAGAGCGGCGAAAAGAGCGGCAGCTCCGAGATCAAGTCGAGCGGGGAAGTCGACGGCGGCGGCGACAGCGAAGACATTGAGGAAATCGTGCTGTCCGATTGGTTTTTCTTGATGAATCAATGCTTGATGATATTGTCGCTGGTTCACACGTGCGTTTCGCTGGCCTTGCTCATCGCTTACTATCAGCTGAAAGTAAGCGGGCACTTTGAGAAACATCGTTGGCTAGCGATGAATTTTGCTGGTTTCGTCGATTTTGCAGGTGCCTTTGATCGTCTTCAAAAGGGAGAAGGAAGTCGCGCGAAAACTCGAATTCGACGGAATGTGGATCACTCAACAACCCAACGAAGACTACGCGGACTTCATCAAAGGCAAAATGGATTCGATCGTCGTCTCCTCAGCGTAACGAGCAAATTGTTTCACTGGCTATTTTATGTTTTTGCATTGGTCTCGTGTGATACAGCTCTTTTCCGATGAATTATTGGGACAAATTCGTCAGAAAGAAAGTCAAGGATAAATACAAAGATCAGTTCGACGAGGCTGAACTTGATCGTAAATTGGGTTTCGACATTGTACCAAATCAAGCCACAGGGTTTCTAGCTAGGTATGCATCTTGAATTTGACGAGATACAGCACTTAGCCAGGCGGAAAATCTGTTTTTATTTCTCCTATAAGTGCTCGTTTTCAGTTACAAAAATCACGACTGGCGTTATGAATCGTGGAAGATAATGGTGATTTTATTGGATGGCATGTTCGAATATCAACTGGCTTATTTATTTTTCTCTATCCTCGGCAATTTCAACGCGTTTTTCTATTGCTTGCATCTCGTCGATCTTGTGCGATCGTTGCCCATGTTGCAAACGCTGTTGAAATCAGTAACTTACAACGGAAAACAAGTTCGTATTCGATTTGCGTCGCGAAAAGTGTAAAGGCTCGACAGTTTTTTTGCTTGTTTTATAGTTAATCCTTACAGTCGTGATGATCTTGGTTGTTGTATATTTGTACACGATCGTAGCTTTCATATTTTTCCGAAAGTTCTACGTGTCCGAAGAAGACGGCGAAGTCAGTCGCAATTGCGACAGTATGGTTACCGTAAGTTGCAGACTTTAGCTCGTTAGACGATGAATTATTTGTTTTGTTTGCAGTGTTTCAAGTTCAATCTGTACGCCGGCGTTCGCGCCGGCGGTGGTATCGGTGACGAATTAGAATCGCCCTACGGCGACGACCATGAATACTGGAGGATTTTGTACGACATGAGCTTTCACTTTTTCGTCATCATTATCATCTTGGCCATTATGCAAGGTGATAGAGAATATGCCTTCTCCACTTCTTGCACGAAGATGCTTGGATGAAGACGCAAAATTTGTTTCAGGTTTCATTACCGACGCCTTCGGAGCTCTCAGAGATCAACAAGACAATGCCGAGGAAAAATTAGCTGTAAATCGCAAAATTGCACGACTTGAAGCGATTTTATGCACATTTTGCATCATTTTCATTTGATTTTCAGTCGTTTTGTTTCATTTGTGAATTGAGCAAAGATTATTTCGACAAATTGCCGCGCGGATTCGAGAAGCACACCGACAAGGAACACAACCTGGCGAATTATTTGTAAGTGTTTTTCGCACAGGAAGCAGCTTCTAACTACACAGGAACTGCTTCAAATCACTCCAAGTCAAGCAACTAGTAGTAACTTCTGTAGTAGATGGTTGTAGTCTGCATTAACTTGAAGTATCTCAATACGTTGTAGTAACTTGTATTAACCTACCTACCAGTACCTTTGTATTAACTTCTGATAACTTTAGCGTCTTGGAGTACCTCGTAGTAATTAAAGTAAGTTGCATTTGTAGTAATATATATAATTTTAGTATCTTGTAGTAGTTTACTTGCAGTAGCTTGTAGAAACTTGTAGTTGCTCTTCTTGGCTCAACTTGCGTTAGTAGTTTGTTGTAACTTGTAGTAGCTTGAAGTAACTTTGTATTAACTTCTGATAACTTTGGTGTTTTGAAGTACCTTGTAGTAGTTGAAGTAAGTTGCATAATTTTAGTAACTTGTAGTAATTTATGTTACTTGAGTAACATGCAGTAGTTTGTAGAAACGTGTAGTTGCTCGTCTTGACTCAACTTGCGTCAGTTTGTTGCAACTTGGAGTAACTTGAAATAACTTTTGATAACGTGTAGTAACTTGAAGTAGGTCTAGGTAACTTAGATTTCATTCGGGTAACTTGGGGTACCCTTGGATCACTCGAAGTAGTTGAACCTGAAGTCTGATGAACTCGCCTGGAAACTTTTTTGTAGATTTTTTCTTATGCATCTCATCAACAAGGACGACACCGAATACACTGGACAAGAGACCTACGTTCGTCGGATGTACGACGAACGGTGCTGGGACTACTATCCGGTGGGCGAATGCTTCCTAAAACAATATGAAGATCAATTGATGATTGCGTGAAATTCATCTGTCTCCTTTATTTGTTTTCTATTTTTGGCCGCAACTTTATTTATTTTGTTTTTTCGACTCGATTCTGAAGTTTGCCGTCAATGATATTAGAAATAATTTATTATATTTTTGTCTGTTTGCTGTTTTTCCCTCTTTTTTTATCTAGGTACTTGATTTTTGTTTTTATTTCAACATAGTTCTCCAATTTGAGTTTCGACTACCTCATAGTCGGTATAAGTTTGTTGAAAAATAAAACTAAAACGCTAACGAAGAGTTCACTGGCTAAAAATAGTTCAAGTACAAAGAAAATTATTTAAACCTGTAGGCCGAGCGGCAAAATCGGACAAAATCCCACCTAAACGAGGCGTCGATGACAAAAACCAAAGGCGATAAAACTAAATGCGCCCCTACTAAAGAGTCAGAGGCGATAACAATGTACAAAAGTTTGAATTTCTCGCTAACGCAAACATTTTGCGTGTACTGGCGAGCCAACGATCCGACGCACATCGTGCACAAATACGCCGAGATATAGATGAACGACAGTAATCTCATCCGAGCCACCGACTGTCTGCATGTTAGGAAAATATTCGAATTGTTCACAATGAAGCATTCGGAACTAATTTGCCCGGTAAGCGACTTGCCGCGACATTTTGTAGCTATAGGAACTGAGAGAAACAGCGCGACGGTAACTATAGTGAAAGTACTGTCGCTTACAGTAACCACTTTTAGCCACCACGAGCGTGGATAGTTGGGATATCCGAAAAAACACGACAACACGCAGGCATCTTCGGGAACGAACTTCAGCCATAGGCTTTCTTGAATCATGCTCCAAATAGAAACGAGAATTATTGGCGCCAGTCTGCAAACCATTTTCATTCTGAACCACTGGAACGATCGCCACTGAGCCAACGAGCGATCTAACGCCATGAGCATCAAAAACTTTTGATTCGCCGTGAGCGCCGCCATGAATGGTACCATGACGGCGACGCACGACATCTGCTTCCATATAAAAACCTTGCTCAGGATAGCTGTTCCGACGACGAAAGCCGAAACGAAAAAAGCTCCGCAAGTCAGCAGGTTTGCAGCCACGCCGGCGATGAATGCGGTCATTTGTTTTCGTCTAAACCAGCCGATTCTGTTGAAAATGACCAGTGCAATACCATTGGTAATGATTCCTAAAAATGCCGTGAAGCATTTCGAAATGACACCGATCGGCTGATAATGGGTGAGTTTGCGGAACACTTCGGTATTGGAAAAATTGCAGGCGACTTCGAGCGAGCAAGTTTCGTTTAGTAACTCCATTCATCACGAGCCAGGGCACGAAAAACAAAGTTGTAGCCCGTAAACGGTGTCGATTTGCTCTTAAGTAACAAAAATTAACTTGTTTTCGTTGATGTTTATTTGAGCAGGTGTCGTTACAAATGAAGCCGATGATCAAATTGCGTCAATGGTGTAACTTGAAACTGCCAAAATAAACAACCTTTTTCAAAATACTTTAACAGTTTATGTCTTCATGAAATTTTCCCAATGAAAATTCATTATTCATAAAGTTTACAAGTTTATAAGTGTACTTGTGTCCTTCATTGTAAGAGCACGAATTTTGTTTTAGCATGTATGGAAACAGCAAAAAAAGGATCTATCAAATAAAACTGTCAACGTTTTCAATGAAGCAATCAGTTTGTTTTGTATTTTTTTGCGAGTTGTTATGCAAATATAACATCAAAAAAACAAGAAATAAAAACTTTCAATGAAGTGTTTTGCTCGTTTCATTGTATTTTGGTGCAAACATGGAAATAACTTTCTCGATTTTCGTTGCATTTCTTTCAACTATTTGCTGTGGTAAGTAAAGTTTAAAAAAACAAAGTATCCGTTCGCTAAAGTCCGTTCGCAACAGCTGCTGCAATAAAAGTACAGTAATCCTAGAGTTGAGATTTACAATCCGTATTCAGGTATTGAATTCGTAGCATGCTGTGAGATTCAGATAGACAGGAGACCATTATCTGCCTCACAGTGCGTGTTTGAAAATCAATTCTGAATACGGATTGCACATTATAACTTTAGGATACTGTACTTTTATTCCGAGAAGTAGTTGTGAAAGGACGTTATATAAATTAGATTTTAGCTCCCTTCAACAGTACCATCTTTAGCAAGAGGCACGCCGAGCCAGTGGCCGCGGGGGCGTTAAACTGTAAGTGCTCGATTTCTCATAAAACCAGTCAATTTTTTAGTTTTCCGCTTCAGATGCCTGTCCATTCTACGTCTACAAGTATTACCCGGAATGGTGCGCCAAAGAAAATTCGCCTTTCTGTAAGTGCAATAAAGACGAGACGAGAGTACGATTGCCCGACGGCTACGACTATTGCCTGATATGCGACACTTGCGAAACGGTCTGGAAAGGCACTGCCCCGTTTTGCAACTTCAGCAATTCGTCCGAGAGTGGATGGGAGGAAATTCAGATTGGTCCCTGCGGCGACGGGGCTTGTTGCAATATACCGATGGGCAATAACCATTCGGGCGCATGGAGCTGTACCATAAAATTTTAATTCGCAAGTGTCGCACGCTTTGCAATAGTCGTAACCGCCCGGCAAACGATGCATAGTCTGATCCAATCCGCAGCATCCGTTCGGATTCGCCGCTGTTCGTTTGTCGGAAACTTCAGGATAAAGATAAGCCGTAAATGGGCAGAGGGCTATAAAAGATTGACCGAGCTAAAAACATAATAGCTAAAGAAGTAGTATATCATGCCTCGATATGGCTTACGTTATAAGATAGCGTGTGTTGAAGCAAAAGTAAGTGACTGAGATTTGAACCTAGAACCCATCTATCGACTAGCAGAGGTATACGCCACATAGCAAGGCGGGGCTTACTACTACTATGGTTATCTTATAACTTGAGCCGTAGCCAGGCGAGATTTACTACTATGGTTCTATTATAACGCGAGCTGAATTGAGACGGGCTTTCTGCTATGGATAACTTACAACATGAACCATTTCAGAGACTTACTACTATGTACACCTTATAATGTAAGCCGTATCGTCGCGGGACTTGCTACTTCAGATATAACGTGAGCCATAGTGAGGAGGTACTTACGATTTAGGATATCTTATACCTAAGTAAGTCCCACCATGTATCCAGGTGGGACTTACAACTATGGCCATCTTATAATGAGTCATATCGATGAGATATAATTATACATGTATCTTATAACATTAGCAGTATCGACACAGTATTACTGCTACTACTACTACAGATACCTTATAACAGAGGTCCCCAAACTTTTTTTGAAACGGGCCACTTTTCGCAAGTAAATTATTCCACGGGCCACTTTATTCAAGTCAATCAACTCGTGGGGCCACATAAAATCAGAAATTCTTTGTGTATAATATTAAATTTTACATTGATTTGCATGTAAAATGTATAATTTACTAATAAACATATACCTGCATGGGCCACTTCATAAACCTCTGTGGGCCACATTTGGCCCGCGGGCCATAGTTTGGGGACCTCTGCCTTATAACGTGAGGCGAATCGAGATGGGGCTTATTACTACATAATGTGGGCCATAGGGGTACTTACTCCTTAAGATATCTTATAACCTGAGTATCGAGGTGAGACTTACTACTAAGGCTATCTTATAACGTCATCAATGAGTCATCGATGAGACTTAATAATACATGTATCTTATAACGTGAGCCGTACTGAGGCGGGATTTACTACTGAAAAAGACACACACTGAAAGATTCACTTACCATTAACTACTGCTGAATCTAGATTATGTGCACTCCTCTTTGCAATGAAACTTTTGGCTGAAATAAAACCAAAATTTACGTCTGAAGCTATCGTGTTGAATTTTGCGCACTATTTTACCATTTAATACAGCGTGGAACAAAAATAAACAAAAATAACAACTTTTCCATGACAAATTTGTAATTCAGAGTTGGAAAGAAAAAAGTGTTCTCATTAATTAAACCAAAAAATCCACCTGTTCTGTTCTGTCCTGATTTGCTTTTTCCCTATTCTTTTTTAATTTAACTTCGCCTTTTAGTGCAGTTATTGTCATGTAAATGTTCAGCATTTCGAAAAAAGCCGCTTTAATTTGCAACTGTGAACACTCAAAATAATTTGGAAAACTTCAAAAACTTATTGTGTAATGTGTAACAGATTTAGCCTCATATAAAAACATTTTCAGATCAAGAAATTTGTTTTTTTGTATTGGTTTCATTAACGAAATGTTGATTAATCGCCTCAAATCGAAAACTAGCCACTGGCTAAGTAAACAGCGAACCATTTTAATGGTCTCTCGTCCTTTGGGTTCCACCCCTTTTACGTTGGATGCCCCATTGAAAACGTCTCAATTCGTCCACACCTAAACCAATTTGACGTGGTTCCAATTACACAATGATTCATTACTGTCGTCCTGTCCGGTTCTGTCGTCGGGTCGATAGAATTGCAACCTGCGGCATTGGAAAATGGAGCAACCTGCCTCATAATCCTAAAACGCAGCGCGGAAAATAGGAAAAATAACAACAATAACAAGCAATCTCTGTCCATAGCCAGTAAACAACCGTTTTAGCGCCAAAAATGGTCCTCGTTCGTCGAATATATAATACGGTTTCCGGGCCACCCTCCCGAGGGTGGGTCTGTGTTGCTCGATTGATTTTCAAGTACATCGTCGTCCGTTCAACGAATCGTGACCACTTTCGGATGAGAATGTTTTATTAAAATCGACTTGTTTGCAAGCGAAAAAGCAAAAAATTGGACGCTGGCGTCATCAGCTTGATCGAAAATTGCTCTACAGCTCAAAGGGAGATCGGAAGTTACATTTGGTAAATCGTGTCCGCTGCCGTCATCAGTTTGACGAAATTTGGCTGCTGACGTCATCAGCTCTTCGTAACATTGCGTTGGAGCCTGCAAAACGCTTGTTTTGGTATTTGGACGTCATACTTTTGCTAGACCGATTTTGCGTTCTGGCATGCGCGGTTTCTAGCCTCGATCGACCTCGAGGTCCCTCGAGCTCGTTTTGTAAGCGATTTTATACGATGGACGAACGAAACACATCGTTTTCGTTCGGCTACGCCTCCCAACGGAGTTTTCGAGGGAAAAAAGCTGGCGGACGATAAATTTCGACACGAAAAAAACATTCGCCAAATGGTACAAGGACGCCGGGTGGTCGGTAGGCACTAATGCTGATTGAGCTCGGGAAAAGCGGTTTTTTTAGCTCGGAAACGAGCACTCGCTAAATAGCGAGGAGTAAAGCTCAAAAGAGGGTCGAGCGAGGCTGAAGAAAAGCCTCGAAAAAATGCTAACTTCTGAAAAAGGGCGAGCTCGCGAGCAAGTTAATATTCGTTTTTCTAGAAACGCCGACGGAGAAAGTTTCTTCGCCGAATTGTTATTTTTGCTTACGCTGCTCGTTTTCTCTCCAAAAACGAAGCCGAGTGAAAAATTTATCGATGTCCGACTAAATCTGCCTCGCTACATTAATTTCTCGAGAGAGAGAGAGAGAGAGCTGTGCGATAGAGGTTGAGTTAAAGCTTGTAAATTTTTGACAGTCGGACGAGTTCTCGGGCAAAAACGTTGACTAACGAAATTTATTAGCTAGCTAGCTAGCTAGCGAGTAAAAAGGAATGGATGGGAGGATGGTTGGGAAGATTTTTTCAATAGAAAACGGACGAACGGATTTCAAACTGACCAACCATTGTACGACTATAGTTGAGCGTACTATAGGCCAGCTGAGGCGATGATGTACGCGAATGTTCCTCGTTCCGTGTCATTGATGGAAAGTTTGTTGCGTCTCTTCAATTTCGCTCGTTTCCGAACGCATTATGCGTTCGCGCCGACGCCTCAACGGGCGATTCGTCGAAACGAGATTGGTTAATATTATATAAACCAAAGATTTCAACCGACCGGACAGGCCGGCCATCTTGACCACATCAATCTTTGAATTGTCTGTTGTTGTTGTTGTTGTTGGTTAATGCACTTGCTCAGTGGATTTCCGTAACGCGTTGTGTCTAGCGAGTTTGGGACGACTTCCAGCCGAGTTTTCACTCAACGCAAGCAAAAATCGCGTCGTGGCTAGCGCGTTACGCGGACCTGGCGTGAAATTTAACTCAACCGCGCGTCCATCGCCGTTAAGTAACCCAGTGGCCATCTGGCCAGCAGATTTTTTTCTTCTCGCGTCCTACCCCCCGTTCGGGTCCCACAGATTTTTAATTGGCCTTGAAGAATAATATTTATCGAAATCCGGGGTCTGGCAAGTCGCAGACGTCGCTCGCGAAGAAGTTTCTTAGGGTGTTTTAACGATTTAAAAAGTGTTTTCATTCGCTCGTCCTTCGGTCGGAAGAAGAATTTTTTCCTCATTCGTGTAATGACCTCAGTTTGTGGTGTTGTTGCGTTTTACTTTTTAGCATTCAAATGCATTTTCGCTCGTTCGTAAAACGCGTCGACTAGTGAGTTAATGGGTACTTTTTCGTAACAAAAACCAGTCCCGGTAGTGCGTTTTCCGAGTGAGTGCCAGAAAAGTCGTTTAAATCGCTTTTTGCCGGCGTTTTTTTTCATTGAGTGTAAACGATCGAGCCAGCGCGTAAAATTTGCTCGACGAAAGTTTTCAATGAGTTAATTTCAACACATTAATTGATAATTGAAACCCCCTTTTTAAAAATGCCGTTGAATAACTCCCCCGGGGCGTAATTATGTTACTGCGCATTGAAAAATTGAAAAATGCGTCGAAAAATAGTTTGGCGTCTCTTCAAACGGGACCTATTTGCGAAATTCTCAGGTGTGTCGCTGTCCTGCGTCAATTTTGTCGTCTCTGCGGCCCGTCGACCGTTCCTTTATTTGAAATGGGTTCCGGCGACGGCGACGATCAAAAAAATTGTTTGTTGTTTCGATTTTTTATGCGCTCGTCGAGAAACTACAATCGTTTCGAACCTTGAACTATGGCCGCTTGCGATTTTACGAGCCTCGGCGTTATATCCATAGATATAGATTCGAAAATTGCCCAATAGGCGTGCAATATGAACTGCTTTTATGTGTGTTTTTTCAGCTGGAATAATGTAATCGGCCGCGGATTTGAGGCGACCATGTTGACGCGCGAGGACGTATAGGGTACTAGACAATTTTATAGGCGGCCGGGCAAAAATCGGCTAGTGACGCGTCGCGCTAGCGAAAGAGACGCGCCGAACACGTATCGCGTCCTGGCTAGCGGCGAAACGCGCAAATTTAGCTCTAGCGCCCGTTTGTGAGCTAGCCGGACGATTTTAGCGCTAGCGCGCGTTTCGTATCCCGCATCTAAGCAAAAACATGCGCCTTCTTGTCAATTTTTCGCGCTAACCTATAAACCGTTACCGTATTGATCCATCTCTATCCATCCGTCCAGTCGTGTTCGTATTTCCATGAGCGCCTAACCGTCACTCCCTCCTCCTCCGTCCTCTCCTCCCTCTACCCATTTTCGTTTCGAAGCCCGGCGGTACTTCCCGAGGGGCTCTCGTGTTCCGTAGATTAGGAAGGCGGGTGATGATTATTCGCGGGATATATATATTCTCGCTTTTCCTCCTGTAGACTAGCTAGCTAGCTAGCGCGCTTTCTTGGAACATGCCGACGGTTGCCATAACCCTCTAGGGAGAATCGTCGTCCATTTACCTCTAACTAATAACTTTCCACTCGTAAAACCTTTAGCTCGCTAGCGTATGTTTGTTTTGCTTGTTTTTTAATGTTGTTGGGTTTCTTTTGTGTTCGAAGCTCGATAATAATAAAAGACAACGCTTTTCGTGCTTTTCTAGAAGAAAATCGAAGCCGCGTTAGTTTTTGTGCTTCTAGCGTTCTCTTTTCCATTCTCGCTCTCTTTTTCTATTCTCGCTCTTCGTGAAGCCTGAGCCTCCTGGTTTGTCGGATCGCGTTACAAATTTCTTTCCCTATTTACCCATCGAGTCCCGATCGACGGTTACCGTTACTGGCTAAAGCAAATTCATTTATATTACTAGGTAACTAACTATCGAGAACATACAATCGACTCTATTCTCAAAGCCTTCAGACCATTCGGCTGTGCACTAGCTAGCGAATAAGTCGGTCAGTCGGGCGATATTTTGAATGTTAGAAGGATTTTGGACACTTTCGGACACTTTTCGGACGCTTTCGAGCATATTTCGGACGCTTTCGAGAATTTTTTCATGATTATCGACTTTTTGCTGGATTTATCACTCGGCGGACACTTTTAGCGCGCTAGCCATGATTCTTAGGCTTCTTCACCTGCTCGTATTTGCGTACGTCCTCATCGCGGCGCATGCCAAGGACAAAACTTGCCCGACGTCATGCAAGTGCGAGCAAGTCGAAGGACGCTCGACGACCGATTGCTCGAATAAGAATTCGGACTCGTTACCCTTACCCGTACCGCACGGTACGATGATATTACGCTTGGACGGTAATAATTTTTCAAATCTAATGGAGAAGAATTATTTCGCTCGACACGACTTGGCCGATTTATCGGTGCTGAGCTTGAAGAATTGTAAAGTCGAAAGCGGTCGATTCAAAGCTCACGCATTTTGGGGATTAACGAATTTGCAAAAGTTATTCTTGTCGCACAATCTCATCAAAGATATACCCACGGAACAAATAAATCAAAAAGAAGATCGAGGACCGTTTTACGATATGGTTCAATTGAAAGTATGATTAATCAGTTTCCTTTTCATGGCGACGAGCTATCACAATAATTGATAGAATTCGCGCGACTTCTCAGCGACAAAACAAAAAACGTGTAGTGAAAACTAATTTATTGCGCGCTAATGGGAAACATAAGTGTATTCAAGCATTTTCATTGAAACTCAAACACAAAGTTGTAGCAGATTAAAATGAATCATTTCAAGTACTTCCAAACAAACAAACAAAAACAAAATAGTTGTCGGGAAATACTTATTGTAGAGCGTAAAAGTGAATCTTTCTGATTTAGCTATTGGATTTATCGCACAATCGAATGGTGAAACTGATGTCGCGAGTGTTTCAAGGCGCTATCCGACTAGAAGATATCGACTTGTCGTACAATCGGATAAATTTCATTATGAACGACGCGTTCGCCAATTTGAATTCGCTGAAACGGATCTACTTGCATCACAACGATATTCAGCGCGTTTTCAAAGAACCCTTCGACAAATTGACTTCGTTGCAAATGCTCAGCCTGTACGCCAATCCGTACTTCTGCGATTGTCACATGCGCAAATTCATCGTATGGCAACAGCATAAATTTCTCAGCGAACCGGCCGTTTGCAAACAGCCGGCGAAATTGCAAAACAAAACTTGGGACCAACTTCGACTGGACGAATTCGCTTGCGCGCCCAAATTCACTCAGAAGGATAATAAGCCGTATTCGGTGAAATCCGGTCACACGATGTCCTTCCTTTGCTACGTAATGGGCGATCCGAGGCCGTCGGTCAGATGGCGATTTACGAGTCGGTTCACCGGTGGATTATTGGCGGATATACTATCCGTGGCGCCCAAGTACATTATCAGCGATAAAGTGGATATATTCGAGCCGGACTCGTGGGTCCATAATTTAACCGTGACGGATATAGACACCAAGAACGTGGGCGTATACCACTGCGAAGCCACTAATCCGGCGGGCACTGAGTCGGTGGCGTTCATCTTGGAATTGGATATACCCGTGGGCGAGGATAAAGAGCCGTCGATGATCAAGGTAATGTAATAAGAAACAAATTTCTCGCGGTCAAAGCTAACTTCCATTTTCAGCTGTAAAGTTGACGCGTTTTCATTTTTTGCTCGTTTCTTCCGCCGGCCAGGACATAATTTGTTATGAATGCACTTTTTTTTGCTCGTTTTTTCGCTGTTTTGCATTTTGAAGTCTGTTTTTGCGCAGCTTGTCGTTTCCTTTCTCGTTTTACTCTCCATTAAGGCTCGGCAGGTGACATTTTTAGTTTCTCTCGTCCCGACGACGACGAAATCCCAAGGCGAGCCGAGCTAGGAAGCCAAAAGGATCTTCTGAATAGGATTTTCAATTAGGCGCTACATTTACATTATGACCGACGGAATATACAATTAAACTTGTCTGATAATCATGAAAAAAAATTTTAATTGCTCATCAAATTCGAAAAGCTCGACTCGGCTCAAGCTGGAAAGCGTGTCGGCTTCACGCAGTACCCGGTGGGCGTGTAGGCTTTTAGCAATTCAAAAATTGATTTTAATTACGCTTAAAATGAAACTAAAAATGACTTTGACTTTAAACGTCCAAAAAAAGCAAAAAAGCTTCCAAAATAGAAAATTCGTTCAAAAACCAAAAAACTGTCGTCTGTTGCGCGTTTCCGAGTCATTTGAGTTCAATGCTAAAATGCTAAAATTGACAAAAATAGACTTTTCTGAATCAAGAAAAACACAAAGGCTGGTCGTCTAAAGCGCGTTTCCGAGTCATTCTAGCGATAATTCGTTTGTTAATTGTTTTTTCCAGCCAAGCAAACACAGTTTTGTCATTGCGCCCGAAAATCTAATGAGTAAACAAAATTTTTGCAGCCGTCCGAAAGTGGCGATCTTTGGTTCATCGTGCTGACGGTAACGGCGGCGGCTTTGCTGATCGTCGTGCTCATATTGGCCGTTTATTTTTATCGTCGATCGCGGCAACGACGCGGCACCACAGTGTACAAATCCGTCAACGGCTACGGATATCATATCATCGACGGCGGCGGCGCTGGTTGTGGTCCGGGGGCGAACGCCGCCGGGCGTGTGAACAGTCCCCCGGGTCCGAATCCGGTGGAGAAACCCCCTCGGACCCATACGGAAAATTTCTACTCGACCGCCCCGGTGAACATGTACGGCGGCGACGATTGCATGGAAGAGAAACAAATTTTACAGCCTGGCGAGTCGCAATTGTGCGCGAGGCACGCCGGCGGGCAGGTAACATTCGCTCAAGCAAATCCGGGCGCCTTGGCCGACGATAGCGGGTTCGTCGACCCTGAAATGCAAACTAATCCGATGTACGCATCGTCGACGTTGCCGCACGCCAAACGAGTTCTAAAGCCGGCCATCGACGATTTATCCAGTGGCAAAAGTAAATCGGCGACGTTGCAACGGCGGAACTCACTGCCCGACGGTCCGGCGCCGCTGGCCAAGGACGAAGACCCCGACGGTCGTATGGTACTTAGGGAGACTGCCCTCTGACCAAACGCAATTTCATTTCATATTAGACGAACTATAATTCGCAAAGGTGCTAAACGAACGGGTGCTGTCGCAAAAGAAAACAATCCGATTTCACGATTTCATTGATGAGTTATCAGATTTTGCTCGTTTCAACGTAAAAAAAGCAAATTTCATGTATATTTTTTTAAGTAACGCGTTTTTTGCTCGCTAATTTATTTTTAAAACGACGGGTGATGTTTAAAATTTCGAGATTTCGATGTGTTTTTTAATGCTTAACATATATTATGTTTTTCTTCTTGCCTTGTGTTAAATATATTAAAATACGCTTCGCCGACGAAAATGAGCGTTAGCCAGTTAGTTTTCTTGTACCACTTTTGCTTTTACGAGGAAATTAGTCGAATAAACTGCGATATTGAAAAAGGCACAAATCTTAGTTAGTTTTCTAATTGAATTTCGAACAAAAAGGAAACTTTCGAAGAGAGGGATTTTTGCTCTCGCGTGACGTTCGCCGGCTAAGTAAAGTTCCGTTTTATGGACGGAACGGATATTCGAAACGACACGAATGCGTTTTTCATTTCGCCGGCCAATTTAGTTCGCGAAAATTCCACTAAAGAGAGTAAGCATGAGCTTTATTTTGCTTTTCGAGCCATTAACGAGCTGTTTTTTGCATAGTTTCGTGCTCGACGCACGAAAAGCGACGGAAAAAGCTAATTTCGCGTCGTTTTTTCTTGCGAATTCGGCAAAGGTACGAAACAAAGCGTTTTATGGATTTCCTAACGATATTTATAGCCATTTGGCGTGATAAGCTGTTTTTAACGGACGTAAAACGTTTCGCTTCATCGATCGACCGAACGGCAACTATATATCCAACTATAGTATACTGGCGTTGCGCCTTTGGCTCGATGCCCGATGTCCTCGCACCGGAGGCTCGGCGTCCTCAAGCTCCGAGCAAATTTCCCGACTGGCTAAGCGTAAAACGAGGTCCTATTGACGATAATACGCTTTTAGGCTCATGAATATCTTATCAAATCGTGTTACGCACGACGGGCGCAAAAATCAAGAGCGAGCGACGATTCGGCGCGTTAGACAGTGAGAAATATGTCGCCAGAAATTTATAGGCGATGAACCACGTCGACGGATCAAAAGAGATCCTCTCTTATCGTCGATAATTGTCTAGCGGAGAAATTTGCTCAAAAGATTGGATCGGAGCAAGAAAAATGACGTAAAACGCGCCAAAGCGTTATATCTCGTCGATTCGGGAGCATTGATTGGCGATTGAGATACATTCGGCTTATTTATAGTTAATGCGATGTTATTTACAAGGGGGCCATCCAAAACGGCTAATTTGGAAGAATCAATCCTTCTTGCCTGCTATCAGATTATTTATGCAATAAACGGACCTCGAGGACCGACGATAAATCGTCAGCCTATTAACTATAGTTCTCATCGGCCGAATTCGCGAGGGAACGGAATTTTGCTGGAAAAACACTGGCCATGCAATGTTTTTGTGCTTTTTCCGAGGCATTTTCGAGCATTTTAGTCAAACTATGAGAAAAAGACACGAAACTCGTCCTCGGGGACTTTGAACGAGAGCCGACAATGTAAAATTGGATAAAACCTTATTTTCGACGACCTTACGCCGAAAATACAGTACAATTACATTGTCAACAATAGAATGATTGATGGGTGCGATTGGTAGGCACAAAAATGGTCTCGAGTTCCTTAAATAATTGTCAAATCATGAAACAACTGCGTTTGTTTTGCCAAAGACAGAAAAATGAAATCCATAGACACTGAAGAGAAAAGTTGACAAAATCAGCGAAGTAAAAAGCTTTTAGTAGCACAAAATTAGTTTTTATGAAATGTTTCTAAAAAATACTAAGTTAGAAGCATCTACTAGCATCAAGCACAAATTTGTTTCGTTTGTAATCGAAACTGGCGCTCGCCGTCTAGATTGCTTTCAATGCAAAACTTTTGTTTACTAACTTTTTATTAATGCAAAATTTACTCTTCTGAAAAAAAGCAAACTTTATCGTTCAACAAGCAAATTTTCTCGATGGACAACGAAGTTTCCTCTTTCAAAGTCGTCGTTGTTGGAGCAGGCGCTGCAGGAATTTCAGCAGCCAGACATCTGGCGGATAATTCCTGCTGCGATATTCTCGTACTGGAGGCTGATCCGGAGAGATACGGAGGCAGGATTTGGTCTTACGATAATGTGCCAGGATACCCTGGTAGAAAGTGAGATTAAACGCAGATTTTGCTCGTTTGACTGGTCGATTTTTGAAATTAGGTCATCCAGTGGATTTGGGAGCCATGTGGATTCACGGGGGCACTAATCCCAAACATCCCTTGACTCAGCTTTGCCACAAATTCGGCATCCCTATGATCAAGCATGGTGTCCGCGATTGGGATACTGTAAGAGCTTACGACTTATCCGGCCAAGTACATCCCAACAAAGAGTTCGAAAGCGTTGAAAAAGTTTTAAAAGTAAATCCAAAAAGTGGATGCAAAATCCGTAATCTAAACAAATAACGTGTCATTTAAGGGCATTTGCGAGCTAAGAAATGAATTCATCCAATCTAAATCCGAAGATATCACCTACGAAAAAGCTTTCGACATCTTGGCCGAAAGATATCCAGAGGATATGAGCAAATCATTGGTCAAGGGATTCGGGATACCGGATATGGAATCTTACGAGGGAGCTCCTAAGGATCAAGTAAAATCCAACTATAGTCTCATTGAAATCCACTATAGACGATAGTCCAATGGCCATTTTTTCCCGCGCTTTTTAGATTTCCTTAATCCACTCAAATGGAGTCCCAGGTAGTGAGGATTTCTTGGATTTGGACGGGGACGACCTCCTAATCCCAACTGGATACAAATCCGTTTTAGACAAGTAGGCTTTATCTTAAAATTCGCTTTGATATTCAAGTATACAGTACACCTGTAGGCTGATAACGGAAGGACGAAAATTTGAAATTTGTCTGAATCGAAAAGTTACCCGAATCGAGCTCGGCCAGGAAGGAAAATTAGTTTCGATTTCGGCGAGTAGCGACAAAAGCGAATCGTTCACGTATGCTGCGGATCACGTTATTCTTACAGTATCCCTTGGGATACTCAAGTCAAATACGATTTCGTTCGTGCCTCCACTGCCGCAGTCGACCTGCGAATCAATTAAAAATATTGGTAAGGCGTTTTCCTGCAAATTCTACTTGAATCGAAAAATTACCAGATTTGCAGGTTTTGGAGGCAAGTTAAAAGTGATTTTACTCTTCGAACGTGTCTTTTGGCCGAACATCGACGTGCTTGGAACTGAAGAAGAAAATCCAATAGGTTATCCGCTGTTCTTCATAAATTTGCATAAGATTCATGGCCTGTCGGCCCTGCTCTGCACTATAGGCGCAGGAGCCACAGTGGCAGGCTTAGACAGTGAAAAGCAAATCCTCGACAGAGGTAAACAGTTTCCACAATTCACCGGTTTTGGATGAAACTCGTCCGGATTTTTTGTTTTTCAGTGATGAGACGCCTGCAGATCATGTTCGGCAGTGAGACAATTAATAATGCGAAACTTTTGTTTCATAAATTAATCAAATGGAATGATCTAGAGTTCGTCAACGGCGCTTACTCCTATGCGAAAATAGGTATAAGTCAACTGAAGATCGTATAGTCCCTAGCTTCTGCAACTATAGTCTCTTTGAAAGCAACTATAGTCGCATGGCAATCAACTAAAGTCGCGTTGCAAGCAAATGTAGTCTTGGTAGCAAGGAGATATAGTCGCGCAACTACCAACTATAGTCGTACAGCTACCAACTGTAGTCTCATAGCAAGGAAATAGGCGCACAGCTAGCAACTATAGTCGCATAGCAAGCAAGACAGCCATTGCCATTTTTGCAGGAATGACATCAGCAGACGCCTACAACATTCGAAAGCCAATTCAGTCGAAACTATTTTTCGCCGGCGAACATACTACATACCCGGAGGCTATCATGG
The DNA here is from genome assembly GCA_034698125.1 of Prionchulus punctatus. NCBI lineage: Eukaryota > Metazoa > Nematoda > Enoplea > Mononchida > Mononchidae > Prionchulus > Prionchulus punctatus. The sequence continues at coordinate 6,075 of JAQGBA010000052.1, read as the reverse complement.
GCACTGTACACGCGGCTTACCTCAGCGGCATCCGATCGGCGAGCGAACTACTGGCGTGCAGGAAGAAATGAATTTCTATCCAAATGGTACAAAATGAACACGCATAAATCGAGATTTTTATGATGGAAACTTTCAAATTCTTAAATTTTCTAACAACTAAAAAAAAATCTGAATAAATCGACTAACTGTTTTCGACACAATTCGTGAACCGAAAACGTTCAACAACCGTATGTAAAAACAAAAAAAACGGTATAAAACCTAACAAAATTTACATCGATAAGATCCAAAAAAAACAACAAAAACCTTTGAAAATAGCGTAAAATTAACGAAAAAATTGCAAACTTTCTGCATAGACAACGAAAGAAACAAGCGTAAAAACGTTCCGGGCAGTAAAATACGAAAAAACAAACAACAAAATCCCTGAACAACGACGCACCGAAAGAAAAAGAAAAAAAACAGAACAAATAAAAATTATATTTTGCGGATGACGCACGAACGGCCTTTGCAATTCATGATCGGCGTTTGTACGGGTTTCGTTAAACACCACTCGTACCAAACGTGCCGACTGTCGGAACAGCGCCAAAAATTAACGACGATTTTCTGTCCTTTTCGAACGAAAATCGGGACCTAAAAATGATAGTCAGATGAACTTTAGTCATTGAGAAACTATAGTCCAATAATTCAACTATAGTCCAGTTGCAACTGGTCTTAAGTACAATTCCATTCAACTATAGATCACATGCAACTATAATTTCCGTTGAATTATAGTCCCCTTACTCTGAACGGGAAAAACATCGGAAACCAACTGAACAAGCCTGGCGTATGCTGTTTCGGAAGAATGGCTGAAAAACAAACTTTATATAATAAATTTCACTGGCTAATTTCTTTACTACTCACACAAACGAAATTCTTCGTACAAATACGCTCGGAAATATCCCAATAATCCGTGAATATCGCATGTGGCGGCAGCCGTGAACGTCACCTCGCTAAATCGGTCGTTGGACGTTTGTTCTAAAAAACGACTCATTTCGAGTATTAGAAAACAATTTTCTCACTGTCTGTACCAAAATTCGGGTGAGTAAACGTGAAAAGCGGTTTTGGCTCGTCGATGGCGAAATGATTCACAGGGCGAACGACGTACGTCGATTCGTAGGCACTCTGAAATGAAAAAAAACATGAATTCGAAAATGGACCGTAAATTTGCTCGCCAGAACAACTTTACGTTTATTTCTTTGGGATTTTCAGCTATTTTTCGTACAGCATCGTACAGTTTCGCCGACATCGTCGGACAAATGTACGACGTATACGAATTCGGTATGCTCAAACAAGATTCTGAAACAAAAATCAAAAAATCTGAGCATCAAACGAAAACTAACAGCCGAAGGTAGTTGGAAAAACAAAAAACGCGTCGTACTTTTCATCAAATGAACGGCGCCGTCCAAGCATTCGGGCGATAATTCGTTATCGCCGAAGGCGCCCAACAGTTCCGAAACGACGATGTCGGCCTTGTCGCCGTTGGGCGGTTGAAATTTATCGAAGTATTCGTTGACGATCGTGACGTCTCTTTTGTTCCATTTCGTTTCGAGCATGTGATTCAAGCTGAAAATCAGGGACTATAGTTGCCATTGGGCTATAATTGCCGCATTTACGTAATAACGGCGTTCGAATTCTTTTCGACTGCGTACACTTTCAAATTAACTCCGCACGAATTGCTCGCCGCCGCGTCCAAGATGGCACTGACCAACGGACCTCGACCGGCTCCCAGCACCATAACGACCCTGAAAAAACAAAAACCCCCATCAGCTTTTGTAACTTTTCAAGCGCAAGCCAGCGACGTCAACGAGTACAATTTCAACTCTTCGTTCGAACTATGAGTCCAAATCAATTTCGCAATCGCCCCGGTAAGTGAATCGCGATATCGTCGATATTTCCGTCGGTCAGTTTCGTATCCGTCGTACGTGGTGTACGACAGCGTTTCGATCATCGGATGCGCAGGCGTGTACAGTTTATCCTCCCAGCCCAAAGATTTATACAGTTCGTAGGGGCATTCGGGTCGATACTTCAAAGAAAAGCAAAAAGTTAACTAGCTAAAAAAGTACAAAAATTCCACTGGCTACTGTTCGAAAGGCGCCCTTGGGCTACGAGGATAGATCCAAAAAGCGAAACAAGTGTAAGAGAGGCATGCGAACTTACAACTGTGAACGACGTAGTTGCCCGGAGGCAATTTTGTCCAACGCTGCGCGAATCGCCGCCCGGTACGATTCGTATTTGGAACCGTCCTGTTCCAAATTGTCGTACTGTTCCGTTGTCAAATGGCCGAATAAAGGTTGATTCATTTTTTGGAGCCGATCCTCGTAGCCAATAGCCCAATAGGTGACGAGATCCGGCTCAGCTATGCTCTAAAGCAAGCAAATAGTCCGGTTCGCCCATGCAACTATAGTTCCCGGGCCGTTGCACTTCGCAAGACTGTATTTCCAAGCATGCGACAGTAGTTACCGAGCAACTATAGTTCACAGGCAAATATAGTTAAAATGCAACTATAGTTGCTTACTTGGAACAAATAATTGAAGTAAGTAAAGTACGGGCTGTGCATCGGCGATTGCGCTTTTAAAGCGGAATTTTTTGAATTTTCATGCATTTGCTCGCCGGTTATCAAAATTTGGACGCATAAACCGAAGAAATTCTTTATCGCCGTTTCGTAGACGGCGTCCAACGTCGGCGCGTTTTTATTCGGCGAAAACAGGCGCGTGTCGACGACGATAGTTTTCAACGGTTCGCCGAACCAGCGTCGTAATTCAACGGCGTCGGCGCTGTCGGGAATGTTGGACGTCAATTTTAAAGCCACACCTAAGAATATCACAGAAAAGTCATCGAAAAAGCAAAAAATCTGTCGTGGCTAGTGCGCAAACCAGACCTAATCGAGAACTGTTGTCGCAAGCTGATCGAAACGAATAATACCAGAACCAAGGGTCGCCTTCGCCTTTGGGAAGGTTCAACGGAACGGACATCCAAATCTTAATAAAAAAATAAATATATTGAGTGTCTAAGGAACTATCGGAGGAAAAGTTGACAACCACTATAGTCAAAAAGAAACTATAGTCCAAGAACAACTATAGTCCGTTCAACTGTAGTCTGTGAGACTTACTGCGACTTCCTTCTTGTCCGTGAAAAAATTGTTCACGATTTTCGCCAGATTGTGTTGGCGGTCGCTCGTCAATTCGATCATAATCGCGGCGACGTTCAAATACGAATAATACGCCAATTCGGCGATTAAAGCCTTGAAAAACAAAAAAAAATGGCTCGATAAACGCGCTCAAAAACAAGAAAACTGCACTGGCTACTTACTTTTTCGGATAATCGCCGCAATCGATCGTCGTTCGAATCGACGTCGATCCACGGCGACGTTTTTGCGACGAAAAGATTCGTCCAGCTTTGGCAACTCGAAATTAAATCCGGCTGAGCTATCGGCGGCAATTCATTAGGTAAATCATCCTTGGTGAAACAACACCAAGGATGAGCGATGTAGGTGGCCAGAAAATCGAAGCTAAAAACAAATTTCCCTCGCTTAGTTTAGCGAAATTGCCTCGTAAGTTATAGTGGGAGCGGTTTTTTTTGTTTTTTACCCTTCCTTTCCGGCTGTTTCGCAAAGCGCGAGCAAATCTTTGCCGCACGCGTACGCGCGGCCGCATGACGCTTTAGCCATTTTAAAAAACCAATAAAAACAACTGCAAATTAGCTTTTGCGAAACTAATCGGAGTAAAACAAGGCGCTGATTTTTTTTATATTGGCAGAAAATATAGCAGACAACTTTTTAATTATGAAATAAACGTTTCCGTACCTGACGATTGTTTTGACTGCAAAACAAATCGCTGATGCAACGTACTGTACACCGAGAAATTTTCGTGCTCAGATATTTTCGCGGTTTTGTAAAATTGGACATTTTCGCGGCAGGAAATTTTCGCGGTTCAGCATTAGCACAATAAATTTTAAATTGCGCGGGCGTACGCCTCGCGTCTGCTGCTAAGATACTATCGATTTTTTTCTGCAAAAAAGGTGCGCATAAATCGCCAATCACCGCTGCAGCGAGGAGAATGAACAAAAAGTTATTATTAAGTTCGAATAATCTTAATTTGTTATCATATAACTATTGAATACATAGATTGATTAATTAAAGTTATTTAAACATTTGCTGAGAGTATATAATGTGGCGCTTTTTAAAAAGTGGTCCGAAACAGCCACCATCTAGTCAGCAAGACCTTCCAAATCCGGCGATATTCGAGAATCCGCATGTTATTTCATTGATCAACAATGATATCATTGCAACTGTAAAAGCTACAGCTACAGCAAAGCGAGGTGGATCATACAGCCATTATGACGATAATTTTCGAACCAAAGTTGCTCCTTATTCGAGAGAAAATGGTCCAGCTGCAGTTGCCTGAAAATATTCGAAGGATTTTCAAAAACCACTCAATGAATCTACGGTCTCTTCATGGCAGTGACAGCTGCTGTTACAAGAAAAGTCTGAGAAAGCAGATGTTCAACTCGAAAAAAGACACATAGTCATCCTTTATTGCTTGGGGAAGATCTAGACAAAAAGGTGAGATAATTCTATGCTGCTGCATAACTATTATGTAATTAACACGTTTTATAATTAACTAATGTGGGTGCATGGATGAAAATACTAACTGCTAACTGCAGCTTGTAGTATTGAAATTCTAAAACGCAACTGTTTCAGGTCAAGGATTACGTCAAGAAGCTGAGTGCTGCTGGTGGTATCGTCAATTCATCCATCATGATCGCGGCTGCTGTTGGTTTTATCAAAGTGATGGATCGGTCTCTCCTGCCGGAATATGGAGGAAATTTAAAACTGACGAAAAGCTGGGCAGGGTCCTTCTTTGAATGCATTGGATATGTCAAGCGGAAAGGCACGAAAGCTGCGAGGAAGCTTCCAACGGATTTCGAAATGATAAAGGCTGAATATTTTGAGAAGATTTGCGATATCGTGGCTTCTGATCAGATTCCGCCCGATCTCATCATAAATTGGGACCAAACTGGAGTAAGCCTCGTCCCTTCCGGCGAGTGGACCATAGCAGTAAAAGCCTCGAAACAAGTTGGCATTATCGGCATTGATGATAAGCACCAGATGACGGCTGTGTCGACAATGGCTGGAGCAATGTTGCCACCACAATTGTTGTATCAAGGAAAAACTGAAGCTTGCTACCCATCATTTTCGTTTCCACTGGAATGGCACATCTGGCATTAGGAATCGCATTGGTCTACTGAAGCTACTATGTTACTGTATGTGAAGAAAATCATTGTGCCTTACTGCAATGCGATGCAAGAGAAGTTGCTTCTACCGTTGGATCAAGAGGCTCTAGTCATCTTCGACGTGTTCAAGGCCCAGCATAGCGAAGCTCTTTTCGCTTTGCTCAAAGTGAACAACATCAAGTTTCGATTTGTTCCTGCGTCCTGCACTTCAGAACTCCAGCCATTAGATGCAGAAGGAAGTGTCAATGAGTCGTTCAAGGCCCTAATCAAAGAGCAATTTCAGAGTTGGTATGCCAAAAAGCTTACAGAAGAGCTGAAGAAGAAGAACGGCAAGTTTATAGTTGATTTGCGATTATCTGTTATGAAACCACTTCACGCGTGTTGGATGCTTCATGCATTTGATAAGTTAACAAATAAGAAAGAAGTGATTGCTGCTGGTTGGAAAAAAACGGGAATCATTGCGGCGATTGAAACCACGGTTCCCACTCATTTCTGTAAGTGAAATTCATGTCTTTTTTAAGGTTGTTATGGTTTTAAGGGTTTTAATCAATAGCTAACGAGGATGGATATTGATTAACTTTGGCTGTTAAAACAGCTTAAGTGATGCACCAATTTGTTTTCAAAGTCAGCAAGCAAATTAAAATGCTGAAATATGCATTTCCTGCATTTTTAAGGCTCTACAATAGAAAAACACAAAAATATACAATTTTATTTATATATACATTAAATTAAGTTCTCAGGTTCAATTCCTACCAAGGGGAAAAAATCTATCAGTAGGGGCCCTTGGCAAGCCTCCTTAGACTAACC
>JAQGBA010000051.1:0-85922 GCA_034698125.1 Prionchulus punctatus | reverse complement strand
CAACATTGCGCTATAATTACTAAGGGCCCTAGTACAGGGTGACAGCACTAGTACACGTCTAGCAGACCCATTTCATGAGTTTTTTTCCAATTGATTAGTCAATTTAAAACTTAAAGGAAAATTAATAACCCCGAGTTTACGCAAGGCAAGGAACAGTTTCACCGCAGAATGTCGTGTACATAAAAGCAACGCAATATAAGCTTTTCCTTAAGCCAAAACTTGGGTTGGCCACAAGCCTGAATTCGCCAAACAGCGCTTATGAGAAGTATGTTTGAATTTTATGAAAAATATGGCAAAAGGGGATGCAATGAACAGATTAACCGTCTTCGGAAACCAACAGGTACAGATAAAGAAAGTTAATAAAAATTTCGGCTCTATACTAGTTTAAGGTAATTTTTACATAAGGAACCCCTTACGATTTTTTCTTTTGTTTTGCTTGGTCCCCCTTTGGACTTTTTCCCCTTATAGGCTTAAGGCTTAGGCTTAGGATTAGGCTCAGGCTTAGGATTAGGCTCAGGCTTAGGCTTAGGCTTAGGATTAGGCTTAGGCTTAGGCTTAGGCTTAGGCTTAGGAAGGAGGGACCCTTATGTGATAATTACCTTATACTAGTATAGGTCAAGGGTCCCCCTTCCTAAGCCTAAGCCTAAGCCTAAGCCTAAGGGAAAAAATCCAAAGGGGGGGGACCAAGCAAAACAAAAGAAAAAATCGTAAGGGGGACCAATACGTGAAAATTACCTTATACTAGTATAGAGCCAAAATTTCAAATTCGATGAAGACTTGACTTTCCCTTCTTCTTTGAAATAATTCACTGTCAAAAGTTTGATTCCATTCTATTTGATTTACGAAAGTGCAACATATACAAAAATAAACCTGTGTGTCTGCAAAAACTTGTACAAATAATTTCGCTTAATCAGTCCTACAATCAGCAGAAAATATCCAATTTCATCGACAATTCCAAGTGCTAAACACAAGCCGTTTTGTGAACTACAATTGAACAATTTGAAACTATTATTTTAGGTTCAGCGTAAGACAATGTTTGAGTTCGCGCATTTTCCTGGAACAGGTATGATACATTATTTTAGACAAAGTTGCCGGGAAAGACGCCAGAGAGAACCAGCTCAAACTTCATACATAAAACGCGAAAGCTACTTCGTTGTAAACGGGTCTGTTTTTCATTCCATGTAAAATATCGGAAAAAAACGGCGAAATGGAATCGTTTCAGATAGAAGAAGACGAAGAAGCGCCTTACGAAAACGGTCAATTAGTCGATAATTCGTATATCAACGCTCAGAATTTCTGTCAGCCATGGAACTATTTTCCGCAACCGTACGCAGCTTCAGAAACAAATCATCAGCCGTTTCCTTTAAATGCACCGGTTTGTTTTTATTTTATGTCAAATTATGTAAGGAATCGCTTCGAGCATATTCTATTGGAAAGTCAAAAAGTCACGATGAGGTGGATTATTCTGCTTAAAACTGTTCAAGAAATTGCAAAATATATAAGTCATATATTTTGGGTTCAAATTTGTTGATTTAAAATTTGAGCATGAAATGCTTCTCCGTTGACGCCTTCTTCGGATTACATTTGCAGTAATTATTTATAAAATTTTTTCAGGTTGAGGAACAATCTTTGTACGACTCAGGTCAAGTGGATAATTCGTTTTACAATGCTCAAAATTTTTACCAGCAGTGGAGCTATTTTCCGCAGCCTTATGCAGCTCCAGAAACAAATCGTCGGACATTTACACCGGTTTGTCATTTACCTACTGTTTACGATTTCTGCGCAAAAATGTTTCGCGTTTCATTCAGATCGGAGAAGGCGTGCCGTTCGATAATGGACCGTTGGTCGATAATGCGCATTTCAATTCGCAGAACTTTTATCAACCGTGGAACTATTTTCCGCAGGCTTATCCACCTCACGAAACAAATATGCGACCATTTCCTGTGCCCCCGAAATTTTCCAATGCCGTTACACTTTTTCCCACCTTGCCTACTTGTCTAAGTCATGAAATCAACGATGGTTCTATGTATAACGTGCCGCCAAGAGAATCGAATTCGACCGAAGTGGATAACGCAGAGATAACGCAGGATGAATCTGTTCTGAAAACTGATGTCGCAACTACGGCCGACGCCGTATCGCAAAAAGTTTTAGTCTCGACGGCTTCGTTAACCAGTTGCGATGAAAAAATACGTTTCCGAAATCGCGACTATTACGGCATGCCGGTGCGCGTCAACGTATCAAAAGGTGATAATAATTCGGACCAACCTTATTTGTGCAACGTGGCGCCGAAACAAACTAAAGTGTCGAAACAAAAGGGTGTTGTAAAACCTGTTAACATTCGTAATCCGTTTTCAACGAAATTCACAGTGAAAAATCTGAAGAAAATATTGGAAATGCAACATAAATTGTTAACGCCCGTCGACAGCGACAAAGTTTTCGCCTGTCTTAATGAAAACGGTGCCACGCGTGGATCCGCAACAGGTGCAAGTAAGGAACAAAAATAGTTGCACTATTTCTCGCTCTGTTTCACGTTTCGATGTTTTGTTTTGCTTTTGCAATTAAGGTTCGTGCTGGAAAGTACAATTTCTTTGTAAAAAATTTGCTTGAATCGGCTATTTTTGTCGCGTGAAAGTGCTTTACTCATGCTTAAAAGTAGCACTTTTAGTTTCATAGTTTGCTTGTTTTGCTTTGGCTTTTAGATTCTAATCACAACTATGTCAATACGTTTAAAAAAGCTTATCCCGACGTTTTCAACGGATCCGTTGTGTCGATGAGCGACCGAGGATTCATTTCGGTAAAGTCGCCGAGAAATGTGTATTCGTCGAAAGTTACCGGTGATAGAAGAAAAACGTCCCACTCGGACGATAAACGGGTGCATTTACGAAATCGTAGTTACGAATTTGATTCGTTACAAATCGGTGCATTCATTGTTGAAAGTACTCAACAAAATATCAGTCGAAATAAATTACGGTTTTACTTTAGTCAAAAGTAAATCGTGCCTGCTCTTTTTTCTTTTCTCATTTTTCTGGATTACGGTCCTTTTTTCGATCGGCGTTCACTGATTAAAGTTTTCTCCCACTTTCAGACAAATGGTGTACGATTTCGAGTACAGTTATCAAGTGGATGGTGTACCCGTCTCGGTTTTATTGCTGGTTATGGTTTACGTATCGCTGGATTCGATTGCGGCTGCAACGTTTCGCAGTCGAGAAGTCGAATTCATTTTAAATAAAGCTCCGCAAATAGTAAGCGGTTTTGATCGTAAGAAATTGCCTTCCTGCTTGAAATTGCAAAATTTCGGCAATTCCACGATCGACGTAACTCGCGGAGCATTGAATTCAGTTTTGGTTCATAAAGTAAAATTGGTCCACGATTATTGGATACATTTGGAAACGTAGTGTTTACACCAATTTTCACGTTTCAGGTCTCTTTACCTCGTGCTCAGGGCGAATTAATTAAGAAACACTTGTTGCAATTCAACCAGTTTTTAGAAAAATAATGATCGAATTGATTGAATCAGTTAGATTGAATCAGCCAATGATATTTTTTTGCTTTTACTGTACGTTGTTTTTTTTCTTTTCAATCGTTCGTTTTAGAAATTAGAATATTGATCGTTGGTTTGTAGAAGTAGTAGTTGAATTTATGTTTTTGAAATTTTGCGAAGTAAAATTACATGTTTTCCTCTTCTGATCAAAATAAAATACATCACGAAAATGACCTACGACAAACTAAAACTGTTCGCTACCTTTGTTGCCATGGGATTCGTTGATATTTTCACTCAAATTCTAAATTGCAGAATTACAAAAATGTTTAAAACCAAAATATTAATTCTTGGCCCATGTGAAGTAGGCAAAAAAATAGTAACATAAAATAAATATTTTCACCGTGTTGCAGAATAAGTGCACATGTCTCAGAAGATGAAGGAAGAAACTCTACCAATAAATGATTAATGAAACTATTTTTCAACAAATACTTCTTTTTCTTGTAGAGTGGCAAAACAACAATAGCCAACTTTTTAGCAGATGCCACAGAAACTACTGGTGGCGATTATCGACCAACGCAAGGTGTGAGGATCGTAGAATTTGAAAGCAGCGATTTAGAAATAAATAATAAAACCATCGACGCTGAAGTTGAATTGTGGGACTGCAGTGGTGATAGAAAGTATTACAATTTTAGTAACATATTCAGTCCGTTTTACCATCTTTTCTTTCCAAATAAACGTATTCTCTTTTGAGATAAAAAATAAACTGCATTCATTACACGTGGTGTGAAACAGAAAAATGACTGTATTAGGTAGGGTTTTGTCAAAAAATTGCTTTGTACTTTTCATCAGACTACTTAAAACATTCCTGAACACTCTCCGATTCACGACCATGGACACCTTTAGCCAGCCCCTTTTCATGGAGTTGCGTTAAAAATGCAAAAAAGACTAAAATTTGGCAAATAGCTATGTAGCTTGAAATAATTGTAGTTTGCTGAATTCGCTATATACAAATCGTCCAATACAAGAATATAGAAATGTATGATTGAGTATTGTTCCCTGATTGAAGGTTTGAAAAGTGTTGGCCAGCCATCCAAAAAGATGCGAATGGCGTCATTTTAGTTTGCAATCCTGATGAGTCACAACACGGCAAAGATCTAGAACATTGGTATTGTTATTAAAACTGTCGCAAGTTTAAGTCTTTCTATGATAACTAGAAATTTACTACCAGGTATTCCAATTTTGTCAGTCGTCGTGGAATCAAATCGACGCACGTTATCGTTTTTTTGCACACAAAACCCGAATCGAATGAAAGAAACGATTTTAAACTTCGTTCGTTAAAATTTTTAATGATTTTTTAAAATTTTCGGCTGCTTACAAGCGTGGAAACTTTTCTAGCCGCCATCATGTCGGGAATTCAAATGATTCGAACGAATATTGAACAGGATGGTGACGCATTGAGATTAGAATTCAACAATTTTTTATGCAATGTGATCGCTGGAGTTTCGGAAAAACGAGAAAAAGAAGAACTGAACATAATCGGATAAAAATGTAACTTTTTATGAAATTAAATAATATTTGTTAATTTCAAACTTGTAAAATGCACTTGTTTTTGATAAAATCAAATTGGCGTTGCAACATGCTGTGAAACATATATACTTGGTTTTCAAGTCTTTATATTGTCGTTCATATTCGTTTTAATTTTTTTCATAATCTGTCTCTTTCTGTTTTCTCTCTTAATAAGCTAGGGAAAAAAGTCTGTTCCGGGTGCCTGTCCATAGGAGAATGAGGAACATTTTGGCAAGCTATTATACTGTTGTCGAACAAAAAACAACGCCCCTGTTCAGTACTCCAGTCGTGGGGGGCGGCCCGGAATGAAGTCGTTTATAATATATCATTGTTCAAAACAAAACTTTCAAGACTATAAGTTCTTAAATTGATTTGAAATTATAAAAAAGTTATCATTTATATTTAGAACTTAGTGGCATATCCTTTTGCTTTTATCACCGCCGAAATACGTTCTGGCGTGGACTCAACCAATTTCTGACATTCTTGACCACTAATGTTCAGCCATATTTCGTTTAATTTTTGGAATAGATCATCGCGGGTTTTTGCACGAAATTTATTTTTAAGCAATTTGACTTACATATTCTGCCACAAATGTTCGATTGGATTCAAATCTGGCGACTGTGGAGGTCAATAAAGCATCGGAATTCCATTTTCGAGGAAAATCTTTGTCACGATTTTTGCTTTATGTTTCGGATCGTTGTCTTGTTGAAAGAATCAATCGTAGAGTGGATTTCTAATGCAGATTTAGTCGAGGAATCCAAATTTCTAAGTAGAATTTCGCGATAGCCATTAGTTCATCGACGGAAGGGGATCTTTTTTTCTGCGTTTGAAATTCAAATTTTGATTCATCCGACCATAAGACTTTCGCCCAATCATCAACAGTCCAGGTTCGGTGAAGAGTCGCAAAATTGAAACGCTTCTTGCGATTTGTTTCGTTAATAAACGGTGTTCGGGCGGCAATTCTACCATTAAGATCTGCTTTTGACAATCGCCTTCTAACTGTAGTTTTCGAAACTGAAGGAGATTCATGATATTTCCATTGTTGTCTCAATTCTTCCGCCGTCATAAAAGGATTGGACTCGGACATTCGCACCAAGGCTCGATCATCGTTTCATCAGATTCCTTGGTCGCCAGATTTTGGTTTATCGCTGTAATGGAAACCAGTTTCGCAATTTCTGACAGTTCTTTGTACAGTCCATTTGCTAATTTTTAATTTTTCCGCGGTTTCTCTGCGAAAATCCAAAATTTTTGCTTAATAAGACAGCTTTTGCTCTGGTTCCAGGTGATTTTCCTTTTGTCATAAAACAACGTTTTGTTAATTAAAACAAATTTTCTTTAAATTTCTCTGATTTTTAAAAAAGATTTCGAAATTTGAGGGTAATTTGAAAAATAAACAAATGTCTGCAGATAACTAAATATTTGGTATGCGCTGTAATAAAGGATTGAAGGTAAAGTGGCAAAACTCAAGTGGACTCGTACTTTTGGCACCCACTGTACTTGCAGCAAATGTACTGATATTCCGTTGCTGCAATCGTATTTGAGTGTGTGCAAGCTTGTTAAATCGATATGGACATATTTTTTGAACGAAGTCCGTTTTACTTGTTAAGTTAATAAGAGCTTGTTCCTTATCAGAATTGAGCTCGGCTTTCAAGACCGAGTCGATTGATACCATACTCGACTAGGTTGGGCTTGATTTTATCTTATCACCAATATCAGCGGTAATCAGTGATATCAGTGATAAGGATGGTCGCTAATCCCAACGACCTTCTCTATCCACCCACCAAACACAAAAACCGTCGCTGGGGTCAGCGACCCACCGACCAATCGGCGCGCGAGGATAAATAACAATAATAAACAGGATAATGTACTACCAAAGTACAGGACTATGCTTAATACATGTTAAACACCCAAAACACTTGATTCCGGGCCGTCCCCCACTACTTACTCTACTGCGTAATTGTGCATGTTTTTTGGCTCGGCTTAACAAAATAATTTTGTAACGTTCAATTAGTAAGGGCCGTTCATAAACAAATTTATAAAAACAAAATTCTATTGCAGGAAAAATTTTTATATTCTATTGCAAATACGAGGCTAGTAACATTTATATTCATTGCAAAACTGAATTCAGTCCAATTTGATTGTCTTTGCTTATTCCATTTTTGTAAACAGGCTTGCAGAATTTGAAAAAATCAAAGAAGCAAGGTATAGAATTACCCAATAATTCACGATGAAGTTTCAAGAGGTAAAAGGCGATCTATTTAAATGCGACGAAGATATCAGTTTAGCGCATTGTATTAGCGAAGATTGTCGAATGGGAAAAGGAATTGCTGTTATGTTCAAAAATAAATTTGGAAACGTTTCGGATCTACAAAAGCAGGTCGCAGCCGGTAAGTTGTAGCTGTAATTGCAAAATTTATAATTATTTCGATTCAGTTTGCTGTTGAAATAAAAATTTTCTTTTCACTTTCACTTTTATTTTTGTATTTTACATTTTGACATCTTTTCAGGTGCTAAAACTGGAAATGTTGCAGTTCTGAAGGACGGCCAGCGTTTCATTTATTATCTTATTACCAAAGTAAAATATTCGCATAAACCAACGTACGAATCGTTGAAAGAAAGTTTGATGAAAATGAAAACGCACGCTGTCACCAACAACGTCCAAAGAGTGGCCATGCCGCGTATTGGTTGCGGTTTAGATGGTTTGCAATGGAACATTGTTTCGACCATGATACAAGAAGCTTTCAACGATACTGATATCGAAATATTTGTTTATTTTTTGTAGCATTCTATTGAATATTTTGTATTTTGCGTACAACATACCTGAACGTTATATGGATATTTGGCACAATATCAAAATAAAAGTGCAACGTTGTGATTATTGATTTTTATAACTAGTGGAAACTCCATTCAACAAAATTCAGATAAAATCTTACATTGTGCTGCACCTTGTTGAAAGCCAACATTCAATTATCAATTTATAATACAGTACATAGAATTAGGATTGACACATTCCCTACAGAGCCAACAAAACAACCAATTGGAAATCATGGTTTGCTCATGTAAGAATACATTTCATTCAACAGGCATACAGTTATTAATAATAATTTTTATATTTCTCAAAGCAGAAGCAGGATTTTGCCAATTGTGACTTTCTCAGTGTAAATCGAGTCCCAACTGCTTCTGTTCGAGTCGACCTTCTCTCTGCGTAATAAACAAGAAACGAGACGAGACGAGTTCAGTAAAGTATCGAGACTTTCGTGTATCGGTCGATTTTCTTGTTCCTTCACACTTTTTATACAGTCAGCTGATAAAAACAAGTTTTAGTGTTTCGTTTTCTACTTACATTAAATAAAAAAAACTCATTTTTTGCGGTATTAGAATTATTAAAGCTACGAATACGTTCCATTGGTTTGTTTATAAATAAAAATTATGTCCACTCCCGCGAGAAGGCGTTTAATGCGCGATTTTAAAAAGTAAGCAGACCTAATTATGTCGAAATTTAATCGTTTCGTCGTTTATTGCAACCTTCAACATAAATCTGCTGTTTTCATAAGTAGAAAATTTCTTTAGGCTTCAAGAAGACCCTCCAGCCGGCGTCAGCGGCGCACCAACCGAAGATAATATTCTAGTCTGGCATGCAATTATTTTTGGGTAACTGCGTGATTTCTTAATTCACGTTTTAACACGTTTGTAAAAGAATTCTTCGAAACCATTTCAGTCCCCAAGATACCCCCTTCGAAGACGGAACGTTTAAACTTGTTCTCGAATTTACCGAAGATTATCCGAATAAACCGCCAAATGTTAAATTTGTTTCGAAAATGTTTCACCCAAATGGTAAAAACGACAGCTTTTACTCAAAATACGCTTTGTCTAGTGTCTTTTTTGTTTCTCTTTCAGTTTACGCCGATGGTAGCATTTGCTTAGATATTCTTCAAAACCGTTGGTCCCCAACGTACGACGTAGCAGCTATTTTAACGAGCATACAGGTGAATGCAAATCTGTACTGGGATAAGCGCCTAAAGAGCCAATTATTGGCAGATATTAATCAATAGATTCAAAACATACAGAAAATCAACTATTGTTCACTTATACAGTACAGCAACTCTTGCAAATAGAACTGCAGTTCTATCGTTAAAATATACTTCTAGCGTATCAAGTGTAGTTCTAGTTAACAACTACAGTTTTATATTAACTACACTTCTTTCATAGTTGAGCAAGTAACTGATACTTACCACCTATTTTGAGGCTTAAATTTGTTTGACATTTTGTAGTCTTTATTGGATGAACCAAACCCTAATTCGCCTGCGAATTCGCTCGCGGCGCAATTGTATCAAGAAAATCGACGAGAATACGAAAAACGTGTGCAGCAAATCGTCGAACAATCCTGGCTTAATTTCACCGAGAACGACGGTCCGGAAGAGAAAAAACCTGAAGATCAACAAGACACCGACGACGATAGAGGGCAATCGACGAGTCGAGCGCAAGCGGCCGTCGGCGGAAATCAAGCTGCGGCCGCTTCCAGCGGACCCGATAGTCAACCGCAACAACAATAAATTAGTTTAGGAATAAATTTGAAACAAATATTTTAGCGTTTAAGTGATTACGAAAAAACTGTTCGTTTTTAGATCAATTATATTTGCTTTTGTCTATTTTTTTAAATTACGTGTCCTGCTTTAGACCTTTGTCGTCTTAAAACCCGTTTCTCATTCATTGTACCTAATTTTCGTTAGAAAACGTCTTTAAACGGTTTGTTTTGTTTATTGCTCTTGCAACTGTTTTATTTCTTTGTATTTTCTGTTTATCGTGCCGTGAAGTCATCTGCTAGCCCGAAATTTGTTCATTGTAACAGCGTTTTTGCTTGTTAACTTTATGAAACGAGTTCTTTCCTCGAACGCCTCTCGCAATAACCGAAAAAAACAACAAATTCGCGTATGTTTGTCGAGATATTATTGTACTTTAAATGTTTTATAATGTAACGTGTGATTTTTGGTGACTGTGATGTGTGCGGCATTCGTTTTTCTATAAAAAAATTAATTACTTTTCCAAAAATATACTTTTTCGCCCTT
Source organism: Prionchulus punctatus (assembly GCA_034698125.1). Taxonomy (NCBI): domain Eukaryota; kingdom Metazoa; phylum Nematoda; class Enoplea; order Mononchida; family Mononchidae; genus Prionchulus; species Prionchulus punctatus. The sequence continues at coordinate 75,809 of JAQGBA010000051.1, read as the reverse complement.
TCTTTCCTCTTCGGTCGAGAAAAAATTTATGTTTATTGTATTTGACGGAAATTTTTAAAATGTTTGTATTTATTAGCGAGGAATTATGATGTAACAAGTGTGAAAAAATATTTTTCTTTTCGTTTGAATTTCTCAATTTTTTCCTTCATTGGCCGCTTCGTGATTCTTAAATTTATCTTTGTTTGTATAAAAATCACAAAAAAAGAAACTTTGTCGAATAAAGAGCCCTTTTCGCACTAATTACGTCTTTTATTGTTCATTATTGATGATGGAAACGCTGAGCCGTGTCAGTATCGAATTCGATAAAACAAGTTACGTTTCAAGTTTTGCACTGTTTGATAATAGTTTTGGTTCAAAAATGGATAATTTATCTGGAATAAAGCACATTATTTTGGTATTATCGGGCAAGGGAGGCGTTGGAAAGAGTACCGTAGCGTCGCAAATAGCATTGACGTTGGCCGGCGAAGGAAAAAAGGTTGGACTCTTGGACGTCGACCTGTGCGGACCGAGTATTCCGAAAATTCTCGGACTGACAAATCGACAGATTCATCAGTGTTCCGAGGGGTAAAAACGTTTCGTAAATTTCATTCGATGTCAATAATAGGTTCACGATTTAGATGGTTACCGGTTTATACCGATGAAACGAAAAACTTAGCCGTTATGTCGATCGCTTTTTTGCTCAACGATCCCGACGACGCCGTCGTATGGCGAGGACCGAAGAAAAACGGTACCCATACTTCGTGAGAAAACTTCAATTAAAAGGACATTTTTAATTTCGACGTGTTTTCAGCGATGATCAAACAATTTTTAAACGACGTCGTATGGGATTCGTTGGAATATTTGATCGTCGATACGCCGCCGGGCACAAGCGACGAACACATTTCGATAGTGGAAAATATTCAAAAATTCAATCCAGACGGCGCAATTTTGGTTACAACACCGCAGGTTCTTGTCAAGAATACGAAACAGGCCTATAGTTTCTTGTTTTAACTCGTTTCAATGAATATTCAGGCAATTTCCGTCGCTGACGTACGTCGTGAGATAACGTTTTGTCGGAAGGCAAATATAAACATGCTGGGAATTATAGAAAATATGAGCGGCTACGTTTGTCCTCATTGTTCGGACTGTACGAATATTTTTTCGACGGGCGGTGGCGAATCGTTAGCAACTCATTCCGGCATCAAATTCCTCGGTAGACGACGAAACATTCCATTTATTTTCTCCAATCAGATACAAAACTTAATGTTTGACTTTCAGGCAGAATTCCAATAGACACTCGTTTGACGCAATGTATGGAATTAGGAGAGAATTGCATTCAAAAATTTCCCGATTCGGAAGCTTCGATAGCTCTTAAAGAAATAATCGAACGCATCAAAAGTCAAATTTTACGCGAATAAAACGCTTATTTGAAATTCAACGAAAAAAATAAAACATGTTAAAATTTTAAGAACAGAAAAACATAAAACAAGGTTTTAAAATAAAACTTTTTCGTTTAAATCGAAAACTCTTTCGTTACTCATCGAATTCTTCATTTTTTTCTCCTTGTAAATAAAAAAAATTATTTAGAGGATACCAACGGAAAAACAGACATTTGATTCACTTTCAGCACCATCTTTGTGCAATAATTGACCGTGCCAGGCGTCCCGAGAAAAACGTAAAAAAGAATAATTCAAGCGACCGGCACTTTCACGCATCCCTAAAAGTACTGGTAACTGAGAAATTTCAAGTTTTCCTTCGGTAATTTTCTACTAAACGGTTGAAACATATTTGCAACCGTTTAAACGAATTTCTCACCTGTTAATGGGTCGATGCTCGACGATTTATCGGCTTCGAATCGTCGTTCGGCAGCTCTTTCGTTTATATGCAAAAAAGGAGCTGGTAACAAATCGGTATTCTTCTGAAAAATAAAATTTCTCAAGAATACATGCGCTCTGTTTAAATTCTATAAAGTGTTTTGAAAATTTTACCATCATTCGATGTAAATTAGCATCGGTTTGGTCCTTGACGATTTGTAAATAAATATCGACGCCGATCAGAAATTCAGCAGCCATTTTTTCCAATAAAACAAGGCGAAGTTTCGGCAAATGCATAACGCTGGCGACCAAGTGATTGCGTAAATTCGTCGGCAACGGTCTCTCGCTCCACATACTCTGATCCTTCTTGAAAAAACTTTTCAAGCTCAACTTTTAAATAGGTTTGAATTAATATTTTACCTCCATCGCATACGAACGATACCAAACAATCGGAAATTTATTCACATCGAAGTTCAAAACATCTTGCAAACATTTCGGCAATGACGTAACGTATCTCGGCAACTCGCCGTTGTGTGCTTGCTTAAAAACGTTTACGTGTCCGACCTGTACAAAAATAAAAAATTACCCGGCTGAAACGGGTTTTAGCTTAGTTTCTATTACCTGCGTGTCGAAAACGTGCTGTAAGGTTACGCCGTACTGGTATTGCAACAAATCGGAAATGAAACGGCAATCGTGGAAAATCTGTTAATGGTTAGCTCCAAGGTGTTTGATTCGACTAAATTTTTAGTTTGCAAATTACTTTTAAGATATGGTAACTCTCTAAAACTTCTTTAAGCCCATTTTCGAATGCGCCCAGACCCAAAGAGCAAATGTCGAAAATGAAAACGTGCGACGTACACATAACCTTCGGAACGAAAAAAACAACGTGAAAGGAAGAAAAAAACAACGTGAAAGGAAGAAAAAAACATTCTAAGCAAAATTTATTTACAGATAGACAGCAAAGCTTGCCAAATCGGTTCAGGTTAATTCCAACGGGAGCGACAGAAATAATACAACATTGTTTTATTTCTGCAATCTGAAAAATATATGGAAGCATTTTTTCGTAGGGAAGAAAATGAAGTCAAAAAACGTACTGCCGAAACAAAAATCGAGTCCACTTCGATTATAAACGTATGTTTAGGCCAATCGGTTGTATCAATTTCAGGAACCATGAATCCTAAAGGCAAACAAAAATTACGAAAGAACAAAGTAACAAACGGACATAAAATTTGCTTTAATTACGAGTCTCTGCTCCTCGCCCCATTTTAACGATTTCCGAATCTGTCGGGATTTCTTGACCGATTAAATGCGCCGGTTTTCTAAACGGTTTCATTAGCGTGTACATATTACTGAAATACTTAGAAACAAAAAATATCGGTAATAACAATTAAAAAAAAAATCACTGACTCAACACGTTTTCGAACCATTTCTTCGTCGATAAATTTAACTAAAGCAACGAAAATTTTGAATTTACATTCCGTGAAACGCAAAACAACTCACTTTCTTCGATTTCGTGACCGAAAAAGTGCAATAAACCTAAAATTTTAGTCGGTTTTTTGTCATTTTCGGTCAATTCAACTGGAAAACCAAATTTATTAAATCATGAAACGTTTACGAGACAGATTGGGTTAGTTTTCTTGCCATTTTTCAGCGTAATTCTTTGCAAATCGCCATCAATTTTCGATATAATTCCATTGTAAATTCCATCAGCAACTCGAATATTAACTTCGCAACCCAAAAAACCGTCGATATTATTCCTTTCCATCGTGAAAAAGTAAATTCCGCAACAAAAATAAAGAAAATTGAAGTATAAAATCAACTTGAAAACAAATTTCTGGCCGAAAATTGCTAAATCGGGTGCATTTTCAATTTCACGCTAAAAATTTTAAATTCCCACGCTGAGTCACTTCGATTCGCAGGTTCAAATCGTAGCAGGGCAAAAACCTGTTTCTTGTTTTGGTGCGTTTCGAGGTTGCCGCGGTTCAGTTTTTGTTACGGCGCGGTGCCCGGGAGGTCGACCCGAGGTCTCCGTGGAAGCCCTTTTCACGTATACGATTGTTTAGTTTTTGAATTCAACGCGTGTGTTTATTTACATTACATAAAATGGAACCATTTTCGTTAACTGCGAACACATAATACGTCTGGATTTTTCGACGACGGTGTACTTGATTAAATTTTTTGGAAAGAAACAACATCATTATTTATAAGTACTTATTGATTGGAACTGTTTTTTATTCCTCGCTAAAACATGGCAGCAGCTCCGGATTACGACTGGTAATTTGCTATTTCTTGTTTTGTTTTGATTTGATTTGTTCTGTGAATATTTTGTCACTTTTATTTGTATTTTCTTTGGTTGATATTATTTCAAACTCCAGTTCTAATGGACCATGGAAAAAATCCAGAATCTTTCCTTTCTTCACCCTTTGCCAAATCATTCGATCTTTTTCCGATTATATAACTGGAGCGAATAGTCCAAAAATTCGCCTGGTATAGTTACAATACAAAGTTCTGTAACATTTAATGCGCCAGTGTTTTTTACTTATTAGACGTTTTACTTTCACTCTTTCGTTGTGTTCTGTTGTTTGTCGCAAATTGCAGAAATTCTTTACCATATACAATGCTATGGCGTTGGCTGTGGTCGATTTTGTCGTTATTTTCTTTAGCAGTCATACCCTGGTGAATGTGAAAACTTGTTTTTTTAGTTTTAACTATTGAACTTTGAATAGCTAGCGCTAAATTCGAAACCAGTCGCACTTTTAATACGAAAGTAGTTTTTTGTATAGATTAGATATTTTTTTTGCATTCCAATAAATTCCAAGAACTTTTCGTTTTATAAATGGAGAAAATAAGCTAAAAAGTTTTCTTTTGTTTTATTTTACAATGAATTTCGATTCTGTTTGGAAACAAATGAATTCAAATTTTCATTTCTTTTCATTACTTTGCCAATCTAAAACGGCGTCGAAAATAATTTCGGGTGTCGTAACGCATTCTGGCCTGTTTTTGATGAAATGAATTGAAATCAACTATTGTTCCCTCAGCAAACTTATTTTGTGTCTTGATTGTTAATAATGTTGGCGAAATTTTTTTTCAAGGGCCTACGCTTTGATTGACACATCTCGCGTTTCAACATTTTGCATCGCTATGCTGTTGATCGTCTACGGCAGTTTTAGGTAAGAAGAGACGAAGAAAATAGATATTTATTTGTGTGTTTCAATTTTTCGCCTCGATCGACGATTTTTTTCGTGCTTAAATGCGTTCGACCGACATGTATCGCTTGAATGATCATCCACTTAAATTCAACTTTAATTTAAACCATCCGTAACACAAAACAAATTCACGATTGTACTCGAACAGACAGCTTACAATTTTAGAAAGAGAGACGTGAAAATAAAATGAAAAACAATTATTTACTTCGCATGATTCAATTTTTTTGACTGCTTACGAACGAAAACCGACAGGTTTTATGGAAACAATTACTTTGTTAACGACCGCAAACATATTCGAAAAATTTGAAAAGAAATTTCGTTTTGTTCGACGGAATTCGTCCAGTACTTTTTCCTTTAGGTCCGTCGATAAGTGTTTGTTACGATCGTGTACTAATAATGATAGTACGTACGTATTTGAATTTCTGAATAGTTTTTTGGAATTTTTGAATACTATTATTATTACACCCCACGGGGGTGGACGGTGACCCTTTTTCTGACATCTTGAAAATAAGAACGAGCGATTTTGAATTTCGTCAATCACGTTTTGGTCTGTTAACTGTTTCTTTATAGCGCGTGTTACTTATCCCAACCAACCCTGAGACCATAATTTGTTCAACAAAAACAAACACAATGTTCGCAAACGGTGTCGCAAAAATGAAACGCGTGAAATAATAATGCAAATCGAGATTGCTTTTCAGTTTAGTGTTTTTTCTTTGTCTTAGATCTCTAAATATGGAAGAGGAAGCGCGAAAGAAAGAGAAAGAAAAAGAATCTGGCGAAGCACAGACTGGTCTGTTAAAAAAATTTCTGTCATTTTTACTTCTCAACGAATCTTTTTATTGAGTTGTATAGGTATTTTAGGGATTCAAACGATCGACACTACTCAAGCTTTATTTTTACCCGTCGGTGCAAGCGTATCGTTGTTGATTATGTTTTTCTTCTTCGATTCGTTGCAAACCGTGTTCGCGCTATGTACAGCGAGTAATTTAGTTTTTATTTTGCTTTTCGAGAACGAAACTAGAAAGAAAGAGGAACGCATCGATTCTTGTTTCTATTAATTAAACATTTTTCTACAAACTAGAAATGTGACAAATTAAAGACGCAATCGTCGTCGTTTTAATTATTGACTCGTTTTTCAGTTATCGCCACCGTGGCTTTTGCATTTTTATTGTTACCTATGTGCCAGTATTTAATTCGACCCTGTTCCGACGGACATAAGTACGGCGTTGTTACGAAAAATGACAACGAAAAACTAATTTCTCGACATTTTTTTTATTGCAGACTTTCATTCGGATTATGCGGTCGTTATACTGCCGCCGAGTTGCTTGCATTCTTTCTTTCGTTTGGCTTGGTTTGTTTGTGGGTGCTGACTGGTCACTGGCTATTAATGGATGGTAAGGTTTTTTTTGTTTCGTGAATGCGTCATTTTGTTTCTATAACTTTGTGGTCTTATGAAACCGATATTAACTCGATTTAGCTTTGGGCATGGGCCTTTGCGTGGCTTTTATCGCCTTGGTTCGTCTCCCGAGTTTGAAAGTTTCGACGCTTCTTCTCTCAGGTTTATTAATATATGACGTTGCTTGGGTAAGAAACCATGCCCTGTTAAGTGCCGTTTTTCCGTCGAAATGTGTTTCGAATATTTACTTTTCAGGTGTTTTTCTCTTCCTACTTGTTCAACACCAACGTAATGGTCAAAGTAGCCACTCGACCGGCGGAAAATCCGGTTCGTTTTCAATATTTTCGCACTTTTCTCACGCGTTCTGTTTACATTCTTTGTTTACTTTTTACACGTTTCGAATCGATTTTTAAAAATGAAAACAATTTTCGTTTTTTTGCTTCAGGTTGGTTTAGTTGTACGAAAATTGCATTTAACCGGATTCATAAAAGATCCTCCGAAATTATCCTTGCCTGGCAAATTGGTTTTTCCAAGCGCGCAAATTAGCGGACGATTTTCAATGCTCGGTTTGGGCGATATAGTAAACACCGTTTTCATAATAACCGCTTCCAAAAATAACTTACGCAAAACTTAAACTCGAAATCGACCCTTTTTCAGGTGATGCCTGGTTTATTATTGTGTTTCGTATTGCGGTACGATGCTTATAAAAGAATGCAGTGCGTCGAGCAAGGTGTACCACCGCCTCCAGCTTTGTCTCATCTGCAGAAAGTCACTTATTTTCATTGTTCGCTAATCGGTTATTTCTTAGGTAAAATTTTACGCATTTCGTTTTTAAAATCATGAAACGATAAATTGTATAACAAGGTCAACTTCTTAACGCTTTTTTTAAAGGACTTTTAACGGCGACCGTTTCGTCAGAAGTTTTCAAAGCCGCTCAACCTGCTCTTTTGTACTTGGTGCCGTTTACTTTACTTCCTTTATTTGCCATGGCTTATTTGAAAGTGAGAGTAATTTTTGATTTCATAAAAGGAAATTTTTCTTCCGTTTCAATATTTGATCCACTTGTTGTATTTCTTCGACACGAAACGACAAAATTATTGTTCACGTTTGATTTATCGTTTCGCTTTTTAAGGGCGATTTGCGTCGCATGTGGAGCGAACCGTTTATAAATATTTCGATTCCATTCGTAGCCGTTAAATCGCAAGAAGTTTGATCATTAACGACAATTTTCCATACATCGAACGTCTTTCGACGTTATTTTTCCCGTTAACTATTATTATGACGTTCGTAGTTAGAAAACGGCCCGTATTTCGACCATCGGTGCGCAGAAACGTTACAAAAACGAAAAATTTGAAGAATTTACTATTGCAAACGTTAAATTTTCGAGGTTGCTGCGACGTGATTCTTTGACTTGTCTATTTGTTTTTGTATTTTTTTTAAAGTAAGACGACGACGTTTCTTAAGGTTGTTTTTTTGAACGTATTCTCTTGCTTTAGTCTTCCTACGGTTAAGACGATGATGTATTGTTTTTCAAAATTTCTGTTCCTTTTTTTATGATGTATAGAATTGTTTTTTAGAGACTTGTTGTTTGTTTACATTGTACATACATTTTGTCTTATGTTTTTGTATAATTTTTTACGTAGCGGCGCGTTTTACAGATCTATTTATAAACTCGTTGAAGAAATAATTGGAAGCTAAAAATCTTGATTGCTAATGATAATTTTTCGTTAGTTTATAATTGTTAATAAATTTTTGTTTTTATGGTGCATAGGTAGTTTAAAAATTTGTGTCGCCGAGGAACAATTCTGAGAAATGTTGCTAAAATTCATGCATTACTCGACTGGAATCTTTATAATGAATTTTTGTGAAGCACTTTTTTCACTAATGTGAATATTTAATTGAGCGTTAACATTATTTGTGATTGTAAAGATGATAAGCATTCTCTGGAATAAAAAACAGTGACGAAAAAATAAAAAAGTTATTACAACTGGAATCCAATTTAAGACACTTTTATTGTCATGACAAAGAAGAATCTTAGACGCTGGTAAACGTCTGGGACACTCTTGGCAATGAACAGCCACACTATTGTGAAGGTTTTAGGTTTCAGCCACGTGTATTTTTATATACTCTGAATCGCAAGGTTATGTCCGCGGTCGATGATACGTGACGGAACGTACGAGTGGGTGGGCAATAAATGGACGACGAACGAAACGGAAAATGGCATGGAATCGTACGAGACTGTACTCGAAATCGTACCTCGTGCAGTATCGTTTGTTAACCACAACACAGAGTCAACGCTATTTACTAAAAAAGGGCAAAATTTCATCGAGACCTCGATTTTCGACCCGACTGAACACACGTTGAAAGCATGTAAACAAACGTAGCGCGGTACTATTGTGTTACTAAAACCACGGCGAATGTCCTGTTTTTTACAAATGCAAACAACGGTTTTTGCTCATCTTTTTGAGTACACGTATTAGTAGCAAAAAATGTATATGTATTACTTACTGTTATTATCCAAAAAATGAACTTTTACTATACGTTGTCATGTTATGAAAACGTGACTAACGGTGACTGTCGTTGCAACTATACATTATAGTTGCCTCTTCAAGGGCAGTTTTAAACATTTGTAGTTTCGCCTTACATGTTTTTTTAGCGCATAATGAGCACCGATTTCAAGGCACAATAATGTTGTTTACATTAACCTTTGGATGTCCAGTTTAGTAACGTCTCTCTACCCATGTGGATGGATAAAGAAAGAATTGTGCAATAACACATAATGAACATGTAAAATAATACATAAGGGTTAAGTTGATTGGAAAGGGATTTTGGAGTTTATTTAGGAAAGATTGAAACCCAGGAAAGGAAGTTAGTAATGGATTTTGGACATAGAGATTTTTAGTTAGCAAGGATAATAGACCCCCACAGGGACCAGACCAAGGAAATAATTAGTGAACAATAAATTGTAAAAATTGTAAAACAATAACCTTTGAATTACATTTTGTGAAAGCCAGTGGAATACTCATCAGAAGTATACACATACTGTTTAAAAACATTGTAAAATTGGAAAGTAAAATAATTATAATAGCTAAGTTTAGAGTTAAAATTAAAGTTATGAATGCTTTCGGCCGTGTAAATACTTTAGCAATTGATTCATCATTCAGTATGTGCCCGGCCTAGCCATAGTAGCGCTGCTAAATTTTAGACTCACCCCAAAATAAAATTAAATACAATCGTTTCTATTTGATTTCTCAACAAGTATTGGACATAATGAAATAAATTTAACATCATTAGATAGCAAAACAATTCTCTCTCTCGACTAGTAATTTTTTTTCTATTAGATTTTTCTGTTATTTTTCTAATAGATTTTTCTGTTACAACGTTTTACCATCCAGTCTATCAACTGCCCCCCCCCCCCCAATTTTTTTACCAAGCTTATGCGACCGCTCACTCAACGATGGCGCGCCGCGAGTCTTCAAATCGTTCTGTACTTAGACGACGGATTAGGCGTGCAGCAGTCACGCGCGATTTGTCAACAACAAGCACTACGCGTTCGCCAAGATCTGCAGTCGGCAGGCTTCGCCGAAAACACAGAAAAGTGCTGTTGGACAGTATGTCAGGCGATGACTTTCTTAGGTTTCCAAATTAACCTAAAGGAGTTTACTCTCTCCGTGTCACGGGAGAAGATCGAGAAACTACTCAGTTACTAAAGAAACTGTATTACAAGAGAACTTGCACAGTTAGAGAAGCGGCCAGGTGTGCCGGGCTTATTGTGTCCATGTCATTAGTCATACGCAACATGTCGCTGATGCGCACAAAGGCATTCTTTGCTGAGTTCCAAAAACTCCGTGAAAGAGATCGGGATCTGTGGAACAGTAAAAACACAGTATCGAAACAAATAAATGTCGAACTAAAATTCTGGATAGACACACTGGCAGATGTGTGTCAGAGAAGTATTCCGTACGAACGACTGCCAAACGTCGTTGTTTATTCAGTCGCCAGCTCGACCGCTGGCGCGGCCTTTGTTCTTCCTCACCGCCTTCATCTCCTCGCTCCGAAAATCAACTTCATCACCATGGGGGTTGGACCACATGTAGCTTCAAGACCTAGCGCTGAGTCAACACCGATAGCGAAACCAGAGCCGTTTCTCGTGCAACGTTGACGTCCGATAACCGCCACGCGTCGAGTGTAACGACCGCTCGGTCACTTTCTTATCTGGCATTTTCGATTGAAAATAGCAAAATATTGGGCCCGTTGGACAGCTCAGAGATCGCCCACCTGCAGTGGGACGATGAAAATAACGAAAAACACGCCAATGGCGGGAGCTAAAGACGTTGGAGTTTAATCTATCGGCGTTTCAAAAGCGTCTCGAAAACGCAAGAGTATTATGATTAACTGACAAACAAGCTTTACAGTTCATTGTTAAAAAGGGAAGCATGAAACCTGACTTAAACAGCATAGCGTTAAAAATCTTCCAAACACTGAAAGAGTACAACATCGAGTTAGACGTGTGTTGGATTGTTGGTCAACTTGAACTAGGACTATCATAAGTTACTCTCGTTTCACGTTTCTGGAACCCTGGCACCGAAATGGTTAATTGTTTCTCAGTTTCATGGCACGGTGAAAACAACTGGCGAGTACCTCCACCGCATCTTACTATTTGTATTCGTAAACACGTGCTCTTGTCGAAGCCAGTTGGAACCCTAATTATCCCGACGTGGAAAAGCAGCTCGGCCCTTCATGGTTCCGGAAGGTTCACATTCCTCATGTGTACGGGATTTGTTTCAAGTTACAGATGTGCGCAATATTATGCAAGAAGGCACTACTCTGACTTCCATCTTCGATCCCGCCCGTTTCACTTCTGGTCTAATTATCCTACGTCTCCACTCCCACCCTCAACGTTAATCTCAGAAAATCCCACTTTCAATCTATAAAATTCATTACTAAACGTTTGTTTTTACGTCAGTGCACTACAGCTTACGAGGGAACATTTCTGACGGCCCCAGGCTAAATAAAAAGCAACCGATATCAATGTAGAGCTCTATGATAGGAACGAGTAGTGGTCACAAATTTGGCGGCCGATGGTCAGCCGTTGGTCAGCAATTGCCGATGAAATTCCGATGTTGCGCGCTATAGGGCATAGTTAAAACGTAGTTTTTTGAACGAGGTGGTATCTGACAGGTAGAGCATCCGTTTGCAAGATGGATGCCCTGGGTTCGAACCCGATCGCGTTTGTGTGCCAAGGTTAATGGGCAACTCATGAAGGATCACGCGGTCGTGACAACGTTTAACAACCAACTTCCACTGCCACAACAAAACTTCCACAACACTTTAATGATACTTGTGATTAACATTTTAACAAATTAACAAATCTGGATCGGCCTCGGCGCCAAGAGAATGGCCGTACGTTCCGGATTTTTAAATCTTGATAAGGCATTAGAGACCACATGTTGCGAGACTGTTAATTTTTTGGCAACTTTTCTTTGTGACATTTTGGCAGTCGAATTTAATACAATGATTTTAGCCGAAATATTCGGCGTTAACGATAGGTGTTTTCCCATGAAAAACGATGAAAAATGAACTGGTTATATATTGTATCTTGGAGAAAATTTAATTCGCTACATAACACTCAAATCCTAACATGTGTGCTGAAAGCGAAAAAGAAGGATTGATACAGTGCTAAAATTAAAAAGAAAGGAGTTTTTGGTAACATATTTTTTCATTCTTTTTGCATTTTTCATGTGTTGATGCTCCTAATCAAAAGTTTTTATTTTTAAATTTTTGCCATTTTGTTCCAAATGAAGGCTTATAGTTTAGTCGTATTTTGTAATTTATTTATGCACTAGCCTTGAAGATACTTTAAAGTGAAATCATTTATGCGGCATCATTTTTATTTTTGCATCGATGTGGTTGGTTGATTCTGTTTTTTTGTGTCGTTAACTATGAACGATAGCGGTACTAATACTTCTTCTTCAGAAACAGATAAAAAAAATGACGATGGTGATACTGATATATTATTATATGTCGGTTTGGGAATCGGTTTTCTTTGCGCTATAATTTTAATCGTGATCGGCGGCTCGATATTCTTTTGCTACCGAAGAAGAAAGCGAAAACGACGACTTCAACAATCGACAGATTCAATAAATAATTCATCATTAGAAAGTCGACAGTCGAAAAAAGAACCGCAAAAAGTAAAGGATAAACAAAAGAAAATTATTGCCGAGAAAAAAATCGAGAAAATCTGCAGTCAAGCATCGATAAAAGAACAACCGAAACAAGTAACGAAAAGCACCAAAGAAAAGCAGCTCTACAGCGAAGGCCACTACGAAAACATCATGCCTTTTTTGTATCCTCCGGAGAACGCTGAAAGCGGAAAACAGAAAACGCCGAAATCGCCCATGGGAAATCAATATAAATCGCTGAGAAACGCCAATCGACAACCGCAACAGCCCTATTCGCTGAGAGAAAATCCGAATAAATCGCTGAAAATCGCTGAACTACCGAATTCACCGATGATTGCAGATCCTAAACAGAAATCGCTGTTTGCAGCTCCGAAACAAAAGTCGATAAGGATGGAACCAAAAAAAGACACGAGAACAATTGCAGTAGCTCACGATGCTGACGAATACATAGAAATTTCGCGTAATTTAAATGACTCGCAAAGGACACCGGCAACTAATGTTAAAAAGATGAAAAACGTTCCTGAAACCAATCCAAGTCGTATTGCAGTCGATCTGAAAACCATAACAGAAACTCCTCATAAATATGAAAAATTCACACCTCCAGCAGAAAAAAGTATCAAAGGCGAAAAATTGGAAAAGAAACAAAAGAAAAAGTCGCAAAAATACAAAATACTCAGAATTAAAGTTCCCGTAACGGAGATGATGGACGCGGATGTATACTACTCCGATATAACTTCCGGACGTTTCAGCAACGAAAGTCGAACGATGGATAAACCACTACCAAAATCTACAGTCAGTACAAACACTATAGCTGCGGATTAGTTTGCAGTACTGTCTGTTTTTAGCCAGTAATTCAAAAGAAAGTACTGCAAATGGCTCCAAAGAAGAACGAAAAAATCGAAAATCAAAAAGTAGCAAAGGAAAACGAAAAAGTCGCTAAACAACCTTTCGCAAAGAAAAACAAATCAGACAAGACCGTAAACGCATTATGAATTAAAAAGTAACGCTTTGTTGTATAATCGAGATTGTATTTATTGTAATTGTACTTGTTCATGAAACATTTGCGTTTATATTTTATTACAATAATAAATGAAATTTAAAAAAAGTATCCTTCCTGTAAACATTAATGTAACCAGAAATGCGTGATTATTATTTACAGGAAATAAAAAAAGATAAACGTTTCGTCAGCTCAAATTTAGAATTGGTTATTTTTTTCTGATAAATTCGGGAAATCCTGATAAGAGAAACACAAAACTGCATTAAATCTGCTTCTTTAATTGAAGGATGTCGGTCATAAAGGTGCTATGTGACAAAAGTGAAATTTTTGAGATAAGAGGTGATTTGTACGTTTTCGACTATGCTCTTTCCAATGCAAAAAGGCGTTTTGTGCTAACTACCACCGTTAAGAAGATAGCGAGAACATAAAGGGGTTATGTGACCGAGTAAAAACAAATTCGATGCATAAAGGTCGTTTTTCCTCAAAATGAACTTTTCGTCACATAGCACCTTTATGACCGACACCCTTCAATTATCATATTGCATTCTTCGCAAAGGGGTTTGTCGGAGAAGAGTTATACAAAAATTTCTTTACTACCGTTTAAATGAGCAATAATTTAGTTTCACAGCTGAATATTTTTAAATTGACAAGAATCGAATTATAAAACAAATATAACGTTAAAAATCTTGTTGATGACAAATATTTACCCTGCAAAAATTTTTGACATCAAAGCAGTGAAAAATATTACAAAAAAACACTGAAATATATTTCATAAGGTTGATCATAATGAAAACATGAAAACAGAAGTGAAACCGAATAAAATTAGTCACGTTTTATAACGGATAATCAAGGGAATAAAAATATGCGCTGTTTTGCGACGTCATTTTGTAATTTGAAACTGAAACAATCGGCGTTTCCTGTAAAGTAAGAAAAAAACAAATTTCTCTCACGAATCTATAAATAAGCAATGAAAAGTGAATATGTACTTTAAAATGCGAAACCAACAAAACCGAGCAATGAAATTAACGACAACCGGCCAAATCATAATCAAAAGTATTGTCCGCCAAGGTAAATTAAAGAAAAACCCTTTTTTCTCCTGAAATTCGTTTTTTCTTTGCCTATTTTGTTAACTATCGGGGGAAGTTACAAAAACCAAAGCAAACCTACTTGATTGGATTGAACGAGGACGTTTCGAACCATTTGTTGTTGCGTAATCAAAATTCCTTCCATAAGTTCCAGCTGACGACTGATATGTTGCAATTCTCGATGCATTCGTAGTAGCACTGCGCCGACATGCGGATCCCAATCGAATCCAGCTGAATCTTTACTGCTTTCACTGCTCGTGCCGCTCGAGTGACGCCCGTCCCTACTACGACCAGGTTCGTCGGTCGGACGATCGTTTGAAGCACCTACAACAGAACGTCGACGATGAATTAGATAAACATCGACTAAAACCGAAAAGCGACCGAAATTTTGTTACAAAAGCAACTTACTGGGTTCGCTTCCGCTGGAATGTCCGTCGGAATCGCCACCGTGCCGTGATTTATCTTTATCGCCGCTGGAGCCGCCGCTTCCTCGACCGCGATGCTTCCTCGTCGACGCCTTCGGTCGAACTGATCGTCGCAAAAATTTCTCCGCACGATCGTCGGCCCACGATAAATTATGAACTCTCATTTGACTAACGGCTTCCCAAGCTTTTACCAAAGCGTCGTTGCATTCTTCCGGCGTTCGTCCGCGCAAAGCGGTACCCCATTCGCCGCCGATCGGATTCATGTTCAATTCGGGTGCATCTCGCAATGCTCGCCCTAAAGCGCTGGCGGCGCGACGACGATCTTTCGGTAATTTGTCGAATTGGTGCTCTTCGTCCGACTGAACTGCTTTCGATTCGCAAGCGGACACGATCGACAATGGAGATGAACAGTCGATGGAATTTTGTTTTTCCTTAAGCAACGCCGTCGTAACCAATCTCGATGAAGAAAACGAACTGTTGTGAGCCTGAAAAATTTTTTGAAATGCTGTTTTACGAAACAAAGATTGATATCACTTTTTACCTCTGTTGGCGCATCCGTGAACGCTTCGTCGTCGCTGGGGGAGTCGTTTAACGATATCGATGAACCGTTAACGACATGATTTCCGTTTAATCCCTTATTGGATTCGAAATGTTTAATTGGCAAGCCATTATCGGTGTGACCATTTAATTTTACCGCGCCATTTGCGAATGTAACTTTTCCAGCGGTGTCTTGAAACAAAAACAGGCATTTTAATTGGAGGAACGTGTTTCAGTTGCAAGAATGGGCTTACCCGACAAAACTTCGTAATCATTATCGGTTGATAGTCGTTCGTGAGAAGTTACGGTTTTACCGTCGGCGGAAACAAATTCGTACATCGGGCCAAGTTGACCAAGGAAATCTTGAACGTCCGAACTGAGGGTCATAGTTTCGACAACTTGCTTCAAAGTGTTAACGTATCCTTTCATTGCATCTTCTTTGCTCAAATCGCCAACTTTTTTCCAAGCGTCCCTTAAGAAAGATATTCGAATAAATACAGTGGTGAAACAAGCCAACGTTTTGTGGTTACTAAAAAATCCCTCAAACCACAAAATGGTTGACTTTTAAATGAGTATTTCGATAAACGTAACAGATAAATGGTTTTAAATTTACAATCGTTATTTACCATTTTGCACGACGTACAACATCCCAGAAACCAGGTTTCGCTTCCGAGCACGGTCCAAGCGTAGCTTGTTTGTAATAAGCGTAAAATTTTAGTTTCAAATCGTTCGACGGTTGAAACGAACCTAATAAAATAAAAAATGAACGTTTCAATAAGCTACGAACCTTTTTCTACTTTATGACACGGTTGTTTGTTTAGATTTAGATTTCTCAAAATAGAATCTAAACAAAAAATTAAACGGAACTTTCAAATTTGCTTAGCTTACCATCTTTTGGTAAACCCGTAATTATTTTCACTGCACTCAAAAAACGTTCCTCTTCGGTTGATTCGGCCATAAAAAAGCACCCAGTTATACCTTTTATTTTGTTTGGATTATCACAAGCGAAATTTTTGCAATTTCAACAATATCAAAACAATATAAGTGGTCTACTGATAAGGAATTAAGAAAGGTCGGACCATTTTTGCATGTTTTTGCTTTTATCAGTAACGCAAACCAGTCGTATCCTTGTACATTTGCGAAGCAATAAACAAACTTAAACTTGCGTTACGCTTATTCGTAGACGTCTGTCCATCCACATCACTCGTCAAATAGTCGCTCTTCGACTTTGTCGAGTCGACTATAGTCGTTCATCAACTATTGAGCATCAACTATTAGATAGAACTATTGAGAACTATCATCGACATAAAATCCGAGGAACTATAGACGCTTGTATGTGGACTGTTACGTTTCAAACGCAGAATCGCGATTGAAAGTAGACTGTTTTTCGTATTTCGATTTATTTACTGAGTTTATACTTTCTAAAACTCTTTCATTTTCTACTCAGAGAATAAAAATTAGTAACCAAAAAATGAACACAAAATCAGTACACGCAAGTTTCATAAAACGATTAAAAATTTCGAAACACAATAAAGGTTAATTCGTACAAATTAGTTTTGTTTTATCGGTGCGGTCATACCAGGATCATATTTCTTAATTATCTTTTTCGCTGGATTCGAAACTGACTTTGCTTTCGTAACGTTAGATTTATTCGTTGTTGATTTTTCGATGCCCGCCGGTGAATCGCCTCTCGCCATTGATTTTCCTTGAAGTTGCAGAGATTGAATTTGAGACGACATCGTCGGATCAGCAATATGACTTTTTTTTAAATGAATGATATCGGCTGTTAGAAACGTAGATGTTTTTTTCAATGATTCTTGATCACGGTGTGAAACACTTTTGGCAGCTGAAAATAACATTATGAAACATGATAAAGGAGTAAAACAAGTCAAATAAATGTAAATGTACTGACCTACGAAAGTTTCCTCGTCGGGTTTCGTCGATTCTTTTGTCGATTTCGTGTCTGTCGTGGTCGATTTCGGCGCTGGCGTCGAGGTAATCGGCGTCGTTTCTGTTTTCTTCTTACAAGAAGCGCACGAAAATAAAATGAGCATAATCGTCAAAATGAAAAATACACTAAGGTAAAAGAATAAGAGCGAGTCCATGAAATTGTTTGTGCAACGGAAATTATTATTATTCTGATTTATTGAAGTTTAAAGCGAGTTTTAAAAAATTATTGAAAATTTCAATTTTAAAGTGTATTTTATCAATTGTGTTTGATTTACCGATTTGCAAGCCAAAAACTCATTCATTGAATTTATTGTTTGAAAAATTACGACAAATGGTCACAAATCAGACATTTTCGTCAACAATATCGAGAGCGTCATTCATATGAATATGTTCGATAGGGATCGCGATAGCGTTTTCGATCGGTCCCGCTTCATCGGCTACTTCCAATTTTACTCGTGTGACCACTGCTATCATTAATAAACCGGAAATGTGCAAACACTGAACCATAATCATCGGTAACCATATTTCAGTAACGTCGTAACACAAACTACACACAATCGTCATCCAAAAAATATGAGCTGGAAAATGAATCGAATACGTTGCAAAGGATTTTACGTAACTTCGTCTCCAATTGTGCACTATATGGTGAATTTTGTTGGTGGATAAGAAACATATTCCGATACTAGTCAAAATAATCGCTATCGATGTGAATTTATGTAACTGAATTAACGACTTCATCGTATTGCTGCAGGTGCCCTCTACGGCGTTCGACATGGTTAAATTTAGTTGATATCGACCGATAATCGGCAAATTTAATAGAACCAATATCATCGGATAAGCAATGCAAACTATCATCGAAATTATGCCGACGTTATCTCTTCCGGTTAACTGATGAACGGCACCGAGCGCCGATAAAACGGCCACCACGTGATTCGCCAAAGCTTGCATTAAAGCGACGAACATGACGGATATTTGTCCGAATATCATCGACGAAACGAATATCAAATGAAATAACACAAATGCGCTCGAAACGAGGTGCTTGAGGCAAAATTCGGCGAAATTTATTCGATATTCGATCGGTATATCGCGAAATTCTTCGCTCATCAAGAAATAAGCGCTCATCCAAATAACTTGTATCGTTAATACGTACGCCGTCGATATGTAATGTAGCGAATCGGAATTTTGACTTTCTGCGGCTGTTAACAGTTTCCAAGGTGTTACGACGATTAATGACAACATGACGAATAGAAACGAAGTCTGAGAACTTAGATTGCTCAAAAAACTAATAGAAGGCATTATTAGTAAAATTAGAAGAAGAAAAACCGACCGCTTCTCGCGAAAGCGGATCGAAAACTGAGCATTGTACAGTACAGAGTCTGTAAACCTGTTAATTGACTCAAATTGCATATTTATCCTCTTATTGTTTTTATTAATATGTACTGTAATATATCTAATACAGCGCGTCGTCTATTGTCCTTTGCGTGCGACGTTAATTAGAGGGCACCATTTCTTGAACGGTCTACTTCCCGCGAATTTAGAGTTCATATTGCGTTCTATGAATTTATGATTACAAAAAACGAACATTTCATGTCTAAGTACAGAAAATTGTTGTTTTCATCATCAAAATTAGTCTTAATCACAATCATTATCATTTTATGTTTGTATTATTTGCTCACCGTTAAAAACGGGCGTCGATTAAAGGACGCCTCTATTTGCAGAAATAGGTATTTTTTGCAATTTTTCCAAATTTTTATTGGTATTTCTCTCTGAAATTCCATTGACTTGTTATTATAAAACAAGGACGCTTTCTCTTGACTTTTTTCGCATTAACCTTAAATCTGAAGAACTAAACTATAGACCAAATATCTACTCTATTGAACAAAAAAACGATTTGAAAACACAAATAAAGTATGCGCTTGCGCTGTACACAAAAAGAAACGAAAATTGAAAAAATAAACAAAAAAAACGTTTCATTTGTTATCCCCCCTTTTACAAGCTTCGAGTCGAAGTTGGCTCACCAGTTGCGAGCACATCGCTGAAACAAAGCAAAAAAACGTTTCGAATTATCTTTAATCTTGCGTAAAGTTGTTCTATCAGTTTTTTTATTACACGTCGTTTGCGGGCGACGAATCGTCGGCGTAGCGATCATCGGCCTCGCGACCATCGGCGAAGCGGCTAAAATTGAAATAAGTGAATAAGTTGAAATAAGCACAACATAGTAGATACAATATGATCGTGACAATGCTTACTGTAGTGGGCCGAAGGCATTTTTTCCAACTGGTTCAATTTGTATGAATCTCGCAAAAGTTCGAAGAAGTAGTAGCTAAAAGCAAAAAGAATAAGTAAAGCAAAATGGCCAGTGAAAATCGTGTGTTCATAACAGTGTTAGGGACCATATCCATTACCAAGTTCTCTTCGCGGTAGATAAACTGCAATATTTCGATCGACAACGAATGTGATATGGGCACAACGAACGGGAATCATTGTCGAAACCAGTTTTGCGCAAAATTCTATGAAAGCCGTCCAAATCCGATTCACTCGTATTCATTCGCTTGATGTTATTGAAAAGGATCAACAAATCTTCGACATACGAAATTCTTTCCGCGATATCACAAAATTTTTTGAAACCTGTAGTTTCGAAATCTGAACAATTTTCTAAAACAAAGAGTTGTGCAACTTGTTTACCAAAGTAAGTCGCCAAGGACGTCAAAGCGTTTTTCGCTGCTTTGTACTGCGACGAGTGTACGAAAAATCTGAACTGCGACCTTTCTTGCATGTCGCAAATCGCTTTCAATTCGTTTAAAACGTTTTGATAATCGTTTCGGCATTCGACGGGTAAACGTTCGGAATCAATTCCGTGATCGGTAAAGTTAAAGCCGGGAGGAATTTGACAAACTAAAAAACAAAAATATAGAACGGTGCATGAAGAGAACACGAAATTCAACGTGGGGAAGCCAGTGGCATAGCACAGTAGAACAATGCAACTATAACTAATCTAGACAGTGAAAAATTTTCAGGTTGACTTACAAGGTTGCAGCAAAATGTGATATTCGTTTATGAAGCCTTTGAATAATGAAAACTGTACGACAGTAATTTCCGCGGGAACGCTAACGCCGTCGGCGAAATCGATGTAAGTTTGCAGCGCCAAAATGAAAAACGATTCGTATTTGACGTCTGAAACATAAAGTAATACTTTTAGGAACATAAGAAAAAAAAAGTCAAAAACACTCACTCTCCGGAAGATTGGAGGGTCCGCAACTAATGCACAAAGTTGATAATAAACGGTCACGATCTTGTTTACGACCTTCTTCGGTTTCTGGATCCTATAATTAGAAACAAGTTAATTAACCCAAACAAAAGACTGGTGAAATCAGTAACGGAGCGTTAGCAAAAACTGCAACATCGGTTTATAAAATCGGCATAATACGTTATCGTCAGACGATTCTTCGGATGAATCACGAAGTCCCTTTGCTTTCTTCATTCGCATGGCTTGTTGCTGCTTTTTCGATTCGATTTCCCAATATTTTCTCGCTTCGGCTTCGAAAACGGCTCGTTGGTCGCCGGTCATATGAAACCATTCGTCTTTGGCCAACTGGTAAACATCTTTTTCTTGCAATTGCTCGCCATCTTTAATTTCCGCTTCGCGACTTTTAACGAAATTTGCGTACATATTCAAGCCTTTGATTTCCGCCATAATTTTGTTACGTAAGTTTATTTCCGATTTTCGAACGAGTTTCACTTAGGAACGCGCTTCGCAAATATATCTGCAAGGTAAAAAAAAGTTCAGAGAAATTATAATAAGACCGCACAACGAAACACGAGTCGTAAAGACTAATTTAGCGCAAATTGTCAAAGCCGCGAAATTGCAAAAATGAGCCCGAAACAAAAAACGAGTCAAAAATTATTTTTGCAACAGATAAATATTTATGGAAGAAACGATTTTCTTGCGCCAAAGAATGGAAACAACATGCAAATTTGTTGCCCCCAAATGTTCACAGAAAATCGAGAACCAGTTTATTATTGAGATTTATGATGCGTGATTTGCTTCCGAAATATTCTTTATTCGTTGCACAACAACTTTCCTTTTTACCGTTGTTTCAATAGAACGCGATAATCAGTACAGTATACAGTTAACAGCTCTATCTTTTGATTTTCATTTTTTGGAAAACTTGAAATTAAAAATGACGCAGAACCGTAACCACGATTGCCAGTAAATCTTAATTTGACTGCTCGTTTCGAATTTGCGAATAGTAACGATCAAACGGGGCAAAATACTGTAGTTGAAAGCTGACTTTTCGGGAATATTGGCGAAATTCGCTAAAATTCGTGAAAGATGTCCGAAAGTAATAACTTTGCCGAACCGAGCAGTCGATTAATTATAAAAAATTTACCAACGAGAATAACCGAAGAACGTTTGAAGAATATTTGCGGTAAATTAGGTTTGGTTACCGATTGTCAATTAAAATATGCCCGAGATGGAAAATTTCGCCATTTTGCATTCGTCGGGTTTCGCACGGTCGAAGAAGCCGAAAGCGCAAAAAATTATCTTCATCAAACGTTTATCGACGCGTCTCGAATCCAAGCCGAGTTTTGTCAACGTTTGACGACGACGATTTCCAGCGAAAAACGGAAGAAACGTGACGAAGAAACGAAACAGGAAAAAACCTCTAAAATTCAACCATCGGCAAACAGTCCGAAAGTAATCATCGAAAATCTACCCGCGAACGTTAAAAAGAAGTCGATAGCGACATTTTTAATTCCGTTAAAGCCGCTACGAATCGATATTTCTCAGGATAAATACAGCGCCGTCATTACCCTTCAAAAGAATTGCGACGTTAAAATTTTATTGAAATTCAACGGGAGATATTTCGGTGGAAATAAATTATCGGTTAAGGTCGACGAAGGCGACGTATCGGTCAAATTGTTAAAAGACGAACGACCGTTGGAAATAAAGACGCTACAAGAACAGACCGCGATTATATCCGAAACGGGTCGATTATTTGTACGTAATATTCCTTACGTATGTAATGTAGACGATTTGCAATTGTTATTCGAAAAATATGGACCTGTGGCCGACATTAAATTACCCTTGGATAATATGACCAAAAAACACAAGGGTTACGCTTTGATTAGTTTCGTTTTACCCGAACACGCTTTGAAAGCCTTTTCGGAATCCGACGGAATCGTTTTCAACGGTCGGATGTTGCATATTGTACCCGGTAATTGGCAAAATGTGCTAATATTTGATACTTGTGTCTTATTGTTTAAAATTGACATTTTTAGGTGAAGAGAGCAAAGACGAAAAACCTGCAATCAATTTTGCGACCGATGGAAAGAAATCCTCCTCGTTTAAGGCTCAAAGATCATCACAACAAAAGTCGTCAGCATCGAGTTCCCATAATTGGAACGCATTGTTTCTTGGAGCTAACGCCGTCGCCGATGTATTGGTGGATAAATTAGATGCGGAAAAAAGTGAACTTTTGGATGCATCGTCTAAAACCAGTTTAGGCATACGAATGGCGTTGGGTGAAACTCAATTGGTTCGAGAAACACGAGATTTTTTGCTTCAAAATGGCGTTTCCTTGGATAGTTTTTCATCTAATAAGAAAAACATGAATCGAAGTTCGACAGTGATAATTGCTAAAAATCTACCGGCTAAAAGTACATCTATGGAGATTCGGGAACTTTTTTCGAAATTCGGCGATTTAGGCCGAGTTGTCTTACCAGATTCAGGCGTAAGCGCTTTGATTGAATTTTTGGACGAACAACAAGCAAAAAAAGGTTTCGCGTCGTTGGCATATAAAAGATTCAAAACGACGCCGTTGTTTTTGGAATGGGCGCCGGGCGACGTATTTTCATCGAATTCTAATGCATCGGAACGAAAATTGGACAACGAAATCAAAAACGAAGCAAATGATGCGACGAATTTGGTCGACGAACCATCCGAAAGTGGGTCGACGATTTTCGTAAAAAATTTAAACTTTACGACTACCGACGAACTTTTGAAACAGCATTTTTCTAAAATCGGTCCCATTTTGTCAGCAACAGTCGCTAAAAAGAAATCAACCGGAGGAGCAAACAATACGCAAGATTTTCTGTCTATGGGATACGGTTTCGTCCAATTTAAGAAACGATCCGACGCTGTTCTAGCTTTGAAACAGTTGCAGAAACGAGAATTAGAGGGATTCGCGCTTGAATTAAAGCTCAGTGAACGCGATTCGGATCACAATTCGAAACAAAAATCGTCAAAATCGGCCGATGAATTGAAACCGAAGAATGAATCTGAAACGAAACTGCTCGTTCGAAATATTCCGTTTCAAGCGAGCAGAAAAGAAATCGAAGAAATATTTAAAACGTTCGGAGAATTACGAAACGTTAGACTGCCGCGGAAAACCAGTTCACAAGCGCATAGGGGGTTCGGATTTGTGGATTATACGAATAAAACCGATGCAAGCAAAGCTTTCGAAGCGTTGTCGTTAAGTACTCATTTGTACGGTCGGCGTTTGGTGCTTTCTTGGGCAGCCGAAGAAGAAAGCTTGGACGAATTGCGAAAACGCGTCGCTGACGTTGGAAATTACTCTAAATCAACGTCAGCCAAACAGCAAAAGATAATGTTGGACGATTTAGACTGATTTATTTTATGAACTTCAAAAGAGTACTATTTATTAAAAATCAGGCGCATAAATCGAATCGTAATTAAAAAAATCTTTGAAAAGTTTTTTATTCTGTTAATTTACTATTAGACCAGCTTTCGCCATGATGAAGAGTGAAAAATGTTTCTGGAGTTAAGTTAGCTTTCAACACTTCTTCCAGAAGTTTTCGTTTCGGCTCCAAAATAGGCTGTAAAATCGACGTAGAGGAAAGACATGAAACTAATAATTACAGTACTTCAAAAATACTTCATGGGATCCCATGATGTACGTTCCCCAATGGATTCCGAGCGAGTTTTTCGCACGAACATCCTTGTGAATTTGAACAGCCTCTTCCGGACCGATATGTTGATTTTTCATGAAATCTCTTGGTTTGTAGCAACCGATTGGAATTGCAGCGAACGTGAACGGGCCGAGAAAGTGGCCAATATTTTTAAATTCGGGACAAAATCCAGTATCACCGGCGAAGTAAAAACTGTCTCGTTTACCCTTGATCGCCCAACCACACCATAGGCTCTGCAAATGCAAAATACGATCATGATCATAATGCGCACAATTGTGCTAAAATTCATTTCATTAATTGTTTTGCACTTTAAACCGATCGAAACCATTTCTATAGCTCCAATGTTGAGCTGGCACTGAGATAATTTTAATTTCACTGTCGTCAAGTGTCCCTTCTTCCCACCAACTTTTTTCAACTACGTTCGTACATCCCGTTTTGCTTAAGAACCAATTTCGAAGGCCTTTCGGAACAAACCAACGCAATTTTTCACCAAATCTTTTGTTCAAATCAGTAACAGTTGGATGATCGAGGTGATCGTAATGATTGTGACTGATAACAACAGCGTCTATCTGAGAAACAAGGAAGTAACCTTGCAAGAATCATTTTTCGAATCAATAAGTAACCTATCTTCTTGTTTACTTGTGGTAATTCGTTTACTGTGCAAGGTGGAGGTCGTAATCGTTTTGGACCGTAAAAGCTAACCGGCGAGCACATATCACTGAAAACTGGATCGGTCAAAAATGCTTTTCCTTCCATTTGCACAAGTACTGAAGCATGTCCAAGGTATGTTACCGTGATGCCGACCGTTAGATTAGGTTGGAAATTTGGCTTCAAAACTTGCAGCTCAACTGTTAAATCAGGCTAAAAAACGTTCACATTGAGAAACGAAGATAATTCAGACTAAAGAATTCACTTTCGGGTGATCTTCTTCCTTCGGCACACTTTTAAATTTAATAAAATCAACAACGCCCGGAAGAGGTGTCCACGTAGACCACGGATTACCGTAAACTCCATGTTTGTAATTTGGTTCCGTTTTTTTGAACACGGTCGTTTCGTTTGAAGACATTTTGCGACTGTTTTCTTGATGAAATAGGAGCTCAAACAACAGAAATCATATACACTCGAATGAATAAAGTCAAAGATCGTGACAGTTTGTTCGAAATGAAAATTGCCAATTTTTATGAAAGTTTTGACACCCATTTTAAAACAACGTGATAGCGAGCAACCACCGCTAAATACATAAAAATATGGATTAAGGAAAAGAAGAATGCATATAATGCTAACAACCTTCGTTTTGTTCAGATAACAAATTTATTCTTGAATAACAAATGCATTTTTCATCGTTAGTGCTTCTTTGTTGCATACTGCAAAATTATAGTGAATCAATGGGTGTTTTATGATGAAACCCAAAATTATGCAGTACGCTGTTATATTATTTTACTTTTGAAAACGATTCTGGCTAACGCGATTTGCAAAACATCAAGTGAGACCTTTTTCAGCTGTTTTTTCCGAATGTTTATAAATCACTCTCTTGCCTGTTTATGAAACTAAGTTTATACATTATCCAACCATGAGACAATTCGTACTACAGGAAAAAGAGCTTTGAAAGCAATAAAAATTACTGTAATCTTAGTTATTAATAAATTGCACCATTTAACGCGGTGTCAAATTTTGTGGCAAATAACTACTAAATTTATTTTCCTTGATTGATTAATTATTTAATCTATAAAGGAGGTGAACAAAGATATCTCCGAACAATAACAAACTCGTTTAAGAAGGCAAAAGAAGAACGGTTAACGTTAACTATAAATTTTACCATTTGAGCCTTGCATAAACATGCATAAAAATTGCATTTTTTTGCAAAATAAGTACATTATTGGAGGAGAGAAGTTGTACGCGATAAACTTTGTCAAAGACAATTGCGCGTCACATTATTTAGTAAAAGAATGATTTCAAGTTCGTAACGACCACCTTAAGTTTCTGGGAAAGTACTTTGTTTTTACAAAATGTACACTATTAAGTACCACCGTAAAATAACATAAGTAACTAGAATTTTTCGATGCATTTTTTACTCTTCTTGAGGCCAACTTTCGCCGTGACGTAGGGTGAAAAATGCTTCAGGGGTTAAATCAGCTTTCAAAACTTCTTCGAGAAGTTTTCGTTTTGGTTCAAGAACTGGCTGAAAGCGATGTAAAATTGTGAGAAAACTGTTGCAGTAAGGATGATAAACAAAACGTCAAAATTTGTGCGTACTTCGTTTGAACCCATGTCGTACGTTCCCCAATGAATACCAAGTGAATTTTTTGCACGAACATCTTTATGTATTTGTACGGCATCAGCGGGATCTATATGTTGATTTTTCATGAACCAACGAGGTTTATAACAGCCAATTGGAATGGCAGCGAATGTAAATGGTCCAAGAAAGTGTCCGATATTTTCAAATTCAGAACAATAACCAGTATCACCAGCGAAGTAAAAACTGTCCCGTTCACCTTTGATCGCCCATCCACACCAAAGGCTCTATAATGAAAGAATTGTATTGTTTACTTGTAAAAAATCGAAAAGGTGTTTCATTTTTCGATTGCACTTTATATCTGTCAAAACCACTTCGAATGCTCCAATGTTGCGCCGGAACTGAAATAACTTTGATGTCACTGTCGGCTAGGGTCTCTTCTTCCCACCATGTTTTCTCAACAACGTTTGTACATCCAGACCTTATGAACCAATTTCGAAGACCTTTCGGAACGAACCAACGCAACTTTTCGCCAAATCTTACGTTTAAATCGGAAACAGTTGGATGATCGAGGTGATCGTAATGATTATGACTGATAACTACAACGTCTATCTGAGGAAAAGAAACTAATCGTCAAACATCTTAATAAAACGTGGTCAATTTCAAGGATTTTTTACCGGAGGCAAATCTTTGACAGTACACGGAGGGGGACGTAACCGTTTTGGGCCGAAAAAAGTGACTGGCGAACACCTGTCGCTAAATATTGGATCTGTTAGAAATGCTTTTCCTTCCAATTGCACAAGTACAGTAGCGTGGCCGAGATAAGTCACAATGATGCCTTCGGTCGGGTTTGGTTTGAAATTTGGCGTCAAAACTTCTAACTCAATTGTCAAATTAGGCTGAAAGATATTCACGATGAATTACGAAACGAATTCATGCAGCACGAAATTCACTTTTGGATTATCTTCTTCCTTAGGCATTTTCTTCCATCTTAAAACGTCGAGTACAGTCGGCAGACCTTTCCATGTCGACCAAGGATTATAAAATTTTCCATTTCGGTAAATCGGCTCTGTCTTCTTGTGCTCAGAACCTTCTTCGGCAGACATTTTGCAGAATCAGCTGTAAAATTTGTAACCCCGATGAAATAAACAGCAAAATGTAATGAAAATATTTGTTAAAAAACAAATAAGGTTACCTTAAAACGTCTTTTGTCGGTGGTTTCCTATCTCGAGATTCCCCGAAACCTATTTTCCATTTACCCTATAGCGCACACCATTTTTCCTATTGTATTCACTTTGAATCTACAGGGTGTTCCGTAAATACACACCCCCGCTAGGAAACCTACTTCCAAGCTAGCTAGAGCAACACTCGATACACCATCTTGTAGAGAATTCAAATCTGCGTTCAATGGTGTACCTCTTGTCGCATTGCCTGCAACAGGGTGAGAGTGAACTTAGGAAAAGAAAACAACTTCAAATCTTTCATTTTTCTGTAATTTCATTGTTCCAAACATGCGTTTTGATTCTGATGAAACGAGATTAATCGATCGGATTCAGGCTACAGCCTTTTTTAAAGCAAATCAAGCAGGAATCTCCTTTATACGAAAAAATGGGTAGCCAATCAAGTTAAAACGATCCGAGGAATGGGTTCAAAAGCATTGGAGAAAGAAGCCATCAGAATGTTTCACTGATTTTTCGAATCGTGGTCGCCCAGTGAGTTTATCTCAAGAATCTAACGATATCATAAATTCGGGCGAAGGAATGCAATTAAAAAGTTGCCGGGCATTGGCGAGTGAAATTTTCTCAAAAAGAGAAAAGGAGCACAGCAAAGACGCAGTGCAACGATTTTTGAAAAAGCAAGGTTTGCAACCGGTTCATCTCATTTCCAGACCGTTTTTTGACCATAAAAGGATTCTACTTTTGCTATTTTCATGAAACATACACCATTGAACGCAGAATTGAATTCTCTACATGATGGTGTATCAAATTTTGTTCTAACTCGTCTGGAAGTATGTTTCCGAGGGGGGGGGGGTGTATTTACGGGACAGCCTGTACATGTAGGCAGGGAACTCCATCAAGTCTTCATTCACAAGAAAAAGGTTTGAAGAAAATTTTCATCTCTGAAATGACCAGAAGTAATTTGAATTTGACCGTTTCTTGTCCAATTTTCAGCAAAAACGCGTATTTCAATTTTCACTCACTTTTGGATGTACATTTCAAAAATAAAAAATCAACGTAATTCAGATGACACATTAAAATGTACGTTAGATAGTCATTTCTGTTTCTAACCTCTTTCGTAGCAGTTGCGCTACTGAAAATGTCTGTAAAAGCGAAAAAATTAACTTTTTCTGGTTTTCCACTTAATGATAAGAAAATTCGAAAGGAGAGTCAAAATTAAATGCATCGCCGCTAGTATCGCAATTATCCAGCCCGACATTTTCCATAATAACGTCGACATCGATGTCTGTAACATCATCAAAATCGACAAAAATTGGATCGAAATCAGAATCGAAAATTATTGCCGATCAAAAGAAGTCAACGATCGAAGGAAATCAGCTGACGTTGGCGTATTTAAGTAAATTAAAACAATTAGCCGAAAAGAAAAAATTGGAAGAAAAGAAACAAAAAAGAAACCATATTCTTCTCATATCAGGAGCTGTTTGTGTTACGTTTATTATTGTCGTTGTAGTCGTTGTAATTATTGTTTTCGTTTATTTAAAACGACGAGAGTATGTTATTTAATATACAACAGGTAAGATTTGAAATCAACAATATGCAATCTAGAAATTATTTCAAAAATGTGTCCATTTTTCCATTTTAGAACAATATTTTGGGGGTGGTGCAAATACTGAATAACTAAAGAAAAGTCAATTTCATCGTGGAAAAGAAAATATTATGAATCTTTAAATTTCGGTTTACTTGTGACATTACTACTTTTATTTTGATTTCAGAGAAACTTTTCATTATTAATCGCTGTTTTAACAACAAAAAAACAAACATTGTTACTTGTTTTTCTATGAAAATTTTTTACATTCAAAAATAGTTATGATAATTGAAAGCAAAATCATCAACATAACATCAAAAATTACATTTCAAGCAAAGAAACGTTTGTATTCAGCGCTACGTTGGGACAACAATCTGGCATAAATGGACGCAATAAAAGGCGCCAACGCCATTAAGACGTAGTTAGATTGCAAAAATGGAGTAAAATTTGTTTTTGCTGACCGTTTACGCGGCATTTTCGCGTTTCTTAATAAGAAGTTTGCTCGACTTTTTTATTTGCAGAGTAAATTAAAATTCTCATTTCCATAAACATACAAATGGCCCTGGATATGGAAATACTCAAAGATCGAATGGAAATTGATTTAGTTCGTGCGTTAACTTCGAAAACTGAATTATTTTGTCGCGACGATTTGAACAGCGGATTAACCGTGGAGGATTTGACGAGCACGGTTTATCGAGAATGGTTAGCGAAAACGCGTTTCAGTCATTTGTTAATCGTCAGCGTCGTCGACATGTTGGAATCGAAGAACGCAGAAGAATTCGCTCAGTTTTCCGATTATTATTTGACGCACGATTCGTGTATTTGTTTGTATAAAGCCCGTAAATTCGGTCCGAAACGATTTTACGCCGATTTCGCACGTTGGATGGCCGTCGATTGGGCGCAAGTACGAATCGATAGCCGCAATTTGGACGGATACAAAACGCAAACCGACCCTCCGAGCGTGCAAACCAAAATCGCCAATATCGCCAGAAAATTAATTGGTAATGAGTTTTTTATACTTGAAGCATTTTATTCATTGAATTGGCACGAATATGGTTGCGCGTTTTTTTGTTTTTCATGAATGTTTCATTCTTAAAGCTGTAGCAGAACTGTTAAGCAAAAATTTGCTTTTTATTCAGCTCACGAAGATGATTCGCTAACTGACGAAGAAACGATGTTTTTGGTTCGCGTATTCGACGAAATGTGGTGTCGACCGTTGGATCAAGAAATCGCCTGGAAATCTCGGTGCGCTTGCCCGTACGAACGACACAACGTCACGCCTCATCGCCATCGTTGTTCGTATTGCGGTCGAACCGAAACGCAATCCGGTGAATTGAAATTGTGCAGTCGTTGCAACAATTGCGAATACGGCAGATTTTTCAAACGTTACTATTGCGGCGTCAATTGTCAGAAGAACCACTGGGCGGACGCGCACAAAGCCTATCACCAAAGCGTCGATGCTTTGCTGAACAATTGATCATACAATCGTTGAAATTCGCCCGTTTTTGTTAGCGACGAATGTAATTTTGACTTTACCGATGAATATTCCTTGTAATAAACAGGTTTTAGCTTTTCGCACGAAATTTACCGAACAACAACGTATAGATATAGGTTTTGAAAAACGGAGCATTGAAACTGTAATCTTCCTAGTAACAGATTATAACACGCATCGATTTGAATAAAAAACGAGTTAAACTCTAGCCAAATGTTTTTCGTTATACACAAAGTACGCAGCAAAACGATAAAAAAGTCGAGAAAATACGTCGCGATAGTAATTACAAAAGGCCGAAACCTTTGCTATACGAAATTGCTTTCAACAGACGTTCGCGCAATTTTTCTTTGGTCAAATATTCGGGCAAAAGTAGAACGTTGAAGCAAGTATGCGCCGTCGGCAATTTGTCCGAATCGGCGCCGTTGCGAGCAATAATGAAATGTAGTTTCGACATGCCGCCGATAGGAATTCGATCGCTGCCCGTTGCAAATTGCAAAAGTTGACGTTTTTCATCCACCGACATTTCGTGCACCACTTCCCAAAAGAATCTAAGCGGTGGAAATTTTTAAAACGAAACTTGTTTTCAAGTGAAATCAATTTCGGCGTTGTTACTTTATCACAGGATGATTTTCGTTGTATCCATTATCGTAATCGGTCGATTTTTCGAGAGCACCGAAGTCGAAACTCTAAAAAAATCAAAAAATTTCGCCGTTTCAAAATTACCGCAGATTTCTTTTTTCGAACTTACTTTACTTCCGCAAACCAATTGCTCTAGTTCATCTGGTCTGAACAACCAGAACAAAGGACTTTCATTGACGACCATTAAAAATCCTCGACGAAACGCGCGAAACTGTTGTTCGATGGATTGATTCAATAAATAATCGACGTAGAGATCGACGAATTCCTATTAAAAGTAATCAACAATTGCAATAAACATTGTCGAAAATTCACTCAACCGTTGCTACTAGTTAATTTTTACCTGTCGGTTAGCTTTTGTAACACGTAATTCGTCGCCGGCCGGTTTTAAATCATGCGCCACATCCGTCCCAAAAACGTCTTTAGCGCTTACACGAAACGTCAATTCGAAAACGACGTCGAAATCATCTTTTTCGTACTCCAAAAGTGACTTCAAACTATTGTATAGAACCTAAAACGTAATCACGAGAATAGACTCACATTGAAACTGAAAATTACACCGCTCTTACCGAATCGAGGTCTTTTAAGTCGTCGAGCGTTCCCAATTTGTTCATAAGTTTTTTGTGCAACACCAACGGAAACTGAACGTCTACGATAATATTATTGTAAATGGCCAATCCGAATAACATTCCGATTAATGAATATTCAGCTGAGCAGTCGATGCACTGACCATTGAACCAAAACAGAGTGGTTGAAGAATTATAGACGAACATTCCTAAACAAAAGTCTTGTTTCAGTTTTTTTCAAATATACTTTTTATTCAGTGAATAACCGTAGTCAGGATTGAAAAGTTGTTCGGTAATCAACTGATAAAACTCTTTCGACACACCGCCTTCGTCGACACCCTGCTCGTTTTCGAATTCGATGAAAAGTTGTTTTTTTAAATCGCTCGGTGAATCGGACGTTATGATTTCCAACTAAATAACGAAAAAGTCATAAATAAGTCGTGAAACAAAAAAGCATCATCGGCTACTAAAGCTAAAGTGTCGTGGACGACGTGATTACGGCGAACTTTCAATCGCAAATATGGCGCCGAAGGCGTTCCACTTAAAATCGTTTCGAATAAAGCGTGCCGCCGTTCGTTGAACATCCGTATCCGATTGTCGTAAAATAATCCTTGCATTTTTGTGGCAGGTTGAAGAACGAACGGCGAAAGCATAAACGAAAAATGTTCGTCGTCGATTTCCTGTCGACTGTCGTTCTAAAAACAATGCGAAAAACATTAGTTATATTGTCTATAGTTCGGAGCAGCATGCAGATCCTGAAGCAATATTGTACAGTTCATAAGTGACTATAACTATAGTTCCTTCAAGGAGGAGCGCAACTATTGGTTCGTGCCGAATTAAAGTTCATAATGGAACACTGCTGATAAAAGGCTAGTTCAAAAACAACTAGAGATCACAGGATTAGGCACATGCGCATGTTGATCATTAGCTATAAACGTGTTTCAACTTTTTACTTCCTCTCCGTGTTTGAAGTTCTTAAAATCTTCGTCCATTTGAATGAATTCGCACAACGTATCGTTGTAAAATTCATCGGAGGGCACGAGAGGTTTGCGTACGTCCAAATGACATATATTTAACATTTTCCCCAATGGATCTTCCCTCGCCGCCGCCGTTCCGCGCATAAATTTCGAATTGTTATTCGTCGACGATGCTTCTCTCGAATCGCCTCGACCAACGTCGACCTGTCGAAATATACTTTGCAATTCGCAATCGTCGGCGGCGTACAATTCCTGTTCGAGCGATAAGATTTTCGGTGAATCCAGTTCGCCGCCGATCAACGATGCGTAATTCAACATTTTCAACAAAGACATGGCCGACGTGATTCCTCGGTCGTTTTGAACGTAATGATTGCGCACGAAAGCACCTGTGCAAATTTTTACGGTGATAAATTGTTGAACGTCTCTGACCATATTCAGTAAATTTTCGGCGGGGTAAGTCGACCAGAATTTCACCAATTTCGCCTGAGCGATCAACGGCAGACGACTGGCCGCTCTACAAAGGCAACCGAAAGCGTTTTGTCCGAACTGAGGCTCGCTTAAAATCGGCATTTCCATAATTAATATGAACATATTGGCGAAGTCGGGATCTTTCTCGAATGCGCGTTGATAACGCAAATCTAATTCGGCGTTTTCGAATAAATAGGTCAAAGCGTTTACCAAAGCGTGCAAAAACGGTAATTCGTCGATTGTGAATAAATAAGCGAACGCTCGTCGAGCTGATAGAATATCAACGTTTACAATATCAAAGTCGGTCGGCGACGCTTTAATTAATGACGAATCGGGTAAACGAAAACTGGCGTTTACCGATTCTGCGTTGCAAAATATTTGTCCGAGCGTTCGTCGTAACGGCGCGAAATCGTTCGTCAATTTGCATTCGTCGATTAAATGAGTCAATTTCGTTTCGTTTAAAAAATCGACGCTTTTTCGCGGCGTACTGACTAAAAATCGAACCATAATAATGCTTTAAATGGATCAAAACAAAAACGAAACAGTTTTTCGAGGCTACCAGGCGATTTTTCTGTTTCTTCGAGTTCCATATACGATAGGAAACTCGCTTTGTCGTCGATATCGCAGTCGATAGCGTCGCAACTTTTTTGTCGTTTAATGTTTTCGCTCTCTGTCGGCAATTTATGATTCAATTTTAAAACGTTCGCGACCGATTTCGAGTCCTAAACCAGAAACGAAAAAGTGTCACCAAAAACGCACGAAAAACTTGTAAAATTGTATGAATTGAAAATAGTGACGCATAGTAATCGTCGCCCACACGTTTTACTTGCAATTCGTCGCAAAAAGCGGCGTGCGATCGCAACAACGTTAACGCTTTCGCCGCCGCTTCGTTCGAACTTAATTTCGGCGCACGCCCCGACGATGCGCAATTATCGTTCTTGCATTTTTCATCGCCGCATCCGTTGAGAACTTGATCATAGTATTTGCCGAACAATTGTTTTACATTGTTCGAAACAGAACAGGGTCTAAAACAGCGAAAATTACATTAGAAACCAAAAATGGCTTTTAATTCAAAAAAGCTGATTACTCGTCTAAACTTTTTCCGTCGGTGTCCATATCTGTTAAAAATTGTTCAACAATGAGAAATTTATTACGCAATTAATAACTATATGCATAATTCAACTTTTAAAGACAGAAAATTTCATGTTAGCACGTGAATCTAGAAATCAGACCGATAGTACGATGACGAGACAAATTTCAGTCGTCTTCAATTCGATTCGTATTCAATGTCAAATCATCATTGAGAAACAAAAGTGAAAACAGCTTATAAACAAAAGGATGATGAGCTTTTTTTGGACTGTTGTTTGGTGCAATTTTGTTTTTATTATGTTGTAGTTAGTTTTTTCAATTTTTTCTTTATTCGCAGCTGTAAATTACGTTACTTACTATAAATCATAGGCTGTTACGAAATCATAAAATCTTGTTGTGATTTTCGCACTTTACGATCGTCATTGTTAATTATACATGTAACGCTGGTCGGACGGATTTGTTAGACAGTTTGATAAATTAGTATTTTAACGCCAGAATCAATGCCAAAAAATTTTAATTCAAAAACTCATCAAACGAATAACGCAAGCGGAGAGGATAAACACGAATCAAGAAATAATTCGAGAATAAAGACGCCAGGCGTAAAATCGGTCGTAGTAAGAGTTTCAGTCAAGTCAACAGTTAAATCGAAACAACCGGAAGATGAATCTTATCAACTTAGTTTGCCAGCTTCGTATCACTCGTTAGCCGATTATGATCAAAAGAAATCGGCAGTTTCAGCGGAAAATTCTCATGAACTTTCACCAGCCGGATCGGATTACAAAAAAGACGATAATAAAAAATACGTAAAACCAGTCAAAGAAATCAACAGACCCGCACCGGCAGAGACGAATTCACCGATCGATTTGCCGAAAAATAAATCATCAGGATGTTGTTGCTGTTAAAAATAATATTTGTTTTGTTTCCGAAGTGTTTTTCGATTTTGTAATTTTCTAAATCAAGCTTGCGCTTTTTCATCCAGTTAAATTGAATTGTTATACGAGTAATATTATTTGATTGTCACGAAAAATATAAAAAGTTTGTACGCAGTTTATAGTTGTAAAAGAGAAAAAAAAGGTTGCAATGAAATTCATAGAAAAAGCACCCATAATGTCATGATTTTTTAAGCGTAAATGGATCAAAATTAAAGCAAGAATCTGTGTGCTAAAATTTGAATATTTCCCGCGAAGACCCATTTTTGAGCGTTTTGTTGAGCATCGGACACCAAAACGAAACGGTTACGTTCGATTTTTGCGCGTTTTTGTTTCGAAACGCGCTGCTCCTTTTGTTTGTTTCGGTGCTCATTCCAATCTAATTGTCAATTAAAATTTTGTAATTAAAAATGGCAGCGAATTCGGAAGATTTGAATGATTCTGCAGTTGATCAAGAGGAAGAAATTGAAGACGACGATAAATCTCGCGATCAATCGAATTGCGACGACGAAGCGAAAGACGCGTCGGTCGTCGAAGGCGGCGACGAAGAGGAAATGGATCAAGATAACGGCGAAGAAGAACCGGAAACGCCGGCGGCGAACGACGACGAAGAGGAAGATAACGATTTTAAAGGTAAAGTTAGTTTCGTGAAACAAAAACTAATTTTGCGCCTGTTTTTTTTTGTTCATTTCTGATCCAACTTTTTTTTATTCTCATTTTGGCGCAACAAGTTTTTTGCACTATTTTAAGAGGAAGCTGCGCCGTCAACATATAAAGATAGAATGAAAGTAATTAAGAAACGTAAAGAAGAAGAATTTCAATCGCAAAACGATACGGACAGAACAAAGCGATTCGATTTTTTATTGCAACAAACAGAGATATTTTCTCATTTCGTATCCACCGGTGATGTTGGAACTGGTACGGATTGTAAACACATTTGCTTGTTATCTGATAAACATTCGTGAAACAAACGCTTTTTGACATATTTCTCTCCAGATAAAGTACCACCAAAGTCGCCATTGAAAGTGAAGCCGCTCGAGAAAGATGCTCGACCGTCTTTGCCCAGAATGTCGTCCGTCGGAGATCATAGGCATCGCAAGACGGAAAAAGAAGAAGATGAAGAACTTTTGAACGAAAGCAAACGAAAAGAGAATAGCTTTTGTTTCGAAAAATCGCCTTGGTGTACGTTTTTCTTCAACCGTACTCGTTTATCTTTTACATATCGAATCGTTTGTTTTCAGACGTAAAAGGCGGCGAAATGAGAGATTATCAAATCCGAGGTTTAAATTGGATGATTTCTTTAATGCAAAACGGAATAAACGGAATTCTAGCCGATGAAATGGTTCGAAAATCAAGAGATCTTGTTTTTTCTGCGAATTGAAACGTTTCGTTTGTAAAACTCGTTCCCGTTTTAGGGATTGGGAAAAACGCTTCAAACGATTTCATTAATGGGTTATATGAAACATTATCGAAACGTTTCCGGTCCGTTTTTAGTGATTGGTCCTAAATCTACTTTGACCAATTGGATGAACGAATGCGCTCGTTGGTGCCCGACTTTGCGGGCCGTGGCTTTAATTGGAACGCAAGAACAGCGCGTAATTTTTAATTTAGTGATGCTAAATTTGTTTCGCTCTGTTTCATTACTGAATTATTGCATTAGAATCAAATCATCGCCGAACAAATTAAAGGCGGCGAATGGGACGTTTGCATAACTAGTTACGAAATAGCTATAAGGGAAAAATCGACGTTCAAGAAATTTCATTGGCGTCATTTAATTATCGACGAAGCTCATCGTATCAAAAACGAAAAATCAAAAGTAACTCATCCACCAACTACAGTCACATATCATTTACATTAGTTTATCAAATATGCATACGATGATCGTTAGTCTTCGAAAGTCGAGCAATTTTTTTGTTTTTAGTTATCAGAAATTGTTCGTGAATTCAAATCGTCGCATCGTTTACTTTTAACCGGAACCCCTTTGCAAAACAATTTGCACGAACTTTGGGCTTTGTTGAATTTTCTTTTGCCCGACGTTTTCAGTTCGTCGGAAGATTTCGACGCTTGGTTTAACACGAATAGCTGTTTAGGAGATAATAATCCTTTAGTCGGACGTTTACATACGGTTTGCGCCTCGTTTATTTCATTTAGTAACGGTTTGTTGGTACTTTTTGCATTTAAGGTGCTAAAACCGTTCCTACTTCGTCGATTGAAATCTGACGTTGAAAAAGCGTTGCCACCGAAGAAAGAACTAAAAGTTTACATCGGTTTGTCAAAAATGCAAAGAGAATGGTAAATTTGCATTCTTTTTACTTATATTTTTTGTTTTTACTGTACGATTTCATTTTGTTTTCCAGGTACACAAAAATTTTGATGAAAGACATCGACGTTGTCAACGGAGCTGGAAAATTAGAAAAGACACGATTGTTAAATATTTTAATGCAACTGAGGAAATGTTGTAATCATCCGTATTTGTTCGACGGCGCCGAACCCGGGCCTCCGTACACTACCGATAAACATATCGTCGACAATTGCGGTAAAATGGTGTTGTTGGATAAATTGTTACCAAAATTGAAAGAGCAAGGTAGTTATTTTGTCTTCTTTTATAGCTATCATCTCTACTTTTGAAGTCATAACGTTTCTTTGTTGATTAGGGTCTCGAGTTTTGATTTTCTCTCAAATGTCTCGAGTCTTGGATATTTTGGAAGATTACTGTTTTTGGAAGCGGTTCGAATATTGTCGTTTAGACGGTTCAACGCCGCACGAAGAGCGTCAGGTAACACAAACTATATGGTCATAACAACTGTATTGGCAGTAAATTACGTTTTCATTTTAGTCTTCGATCGACGAGTACAATCGTCCGGGAAGTTCGAAATTTATATTCATGCTAACTACTAGAGCCGGCGGTTTGGGTATTAATTTAACTACGGCGGACGTCGTGATTCTGTACGATTCCGATTGGAATCCGCAAGTCGACTTGCAAGCGATGGATCGAGCTCATCGAATCGGACAAACGAAAACCGTAAAAGTTTTTCGTCTAGTTACCGACAATACGGTCGAAGAACGCGTGGTCGAACGAGCCGAAATTAAACTCCGACTAGACACGATCGTCATTCAACAAGGCCGCTTGGCCGAAGCGCAAAAAACCGTCGGTAAAGACGAAATGTTGATGATGATTCGTCACGGCGCCGATCACGTATTTGCAAGCAAAGATTCTGAGATAACCGACGCGGATATAGACTCTATTTTACAAAATTCAGAAGAAAAAACGAAAGTGAATCAAAATTTCGGATTATTTCGATGGATCAGCGCACGTTTCAAATTTTAGGCTTTAAATCAAAAAATGGAAACGCTTGGTGAATCGTCGCTGCGCAATTTTACGCTAGATTCAGAAGCTGGTCAGTCGTCCGGTTTGTATACGGTATATCAATTCGAAGGCGAAGATTATCGCGAAAAACAACGACGATCGTTCGGCTATTGGATCGAGCCGCCGAAACGCGAGCGGAAGGCAAATTATCAAGTGGATGCTTATTTTAGGTTTGCTTCTGTTGCCGAAGCGAGTTGTAGTTTTTTAACCCTTTGAACTTTTTTTCAGGGACGCATTGCGCGTTGGGCACGCCGAACCGAAAGCTCCTCGTGCTCCTCGTCCTCCGAAACAACCGAACATTCAAGATTTTCAATTTTATCCTCCTAGATTAGTCGAACTATTGGAAAAGGAGATTTATTTTTATCGAAAATCTATCGGATACAGGGTAATTTTTAAATGCATTAGTTTTTTATCGAAAAACGGAAAATAATATCACAAATTTTTGTCATAAATTTAATTTGATCCATGAGTTTTGTTCTTTTCTCATTTTTTTCCTGGATTCGCATCAAATTGGGTCGATGTAAGGTATCATGGGCGTACCTGGCGGCGTTTTAATGTCGAGGTTTCCCTGAACTCTCGAAGCGCGCTCAACTTCCACTTCCAGACTAGAATCGCTACCCCATATGGACGATTCGTCGTCGTCGCAATCTTTTATGATGATGTCAGTCGGAAAATGAATGAGTCGCGGTTTCTGAGATTTGTCGTTGCAATGAAACACTAAATATTGCGTTTCGTTGTACAAAGTCGGATCGTCGGTGATTTGTCTGCTGGAAAGTTGCCGGTCGCGAAACGTCGTACGTTTGGCTGGCGCCAGTTGTTCTTTACATTCTTCTTCGGTTTTGACCGGTGGTCGCATGCTGAGGCGTCGAATCGGCGCGCTAGTCGAACGTTCCGAGGTAAAATTTTTTATATTGCCGATGCTTCGACTTCGAAGTTTGGCGTTATTCATTTCGCGTTCTTTCGCCGATTGTCGACCGCTGTTCAGTGGACTAACGGGCGGCGTCGATATTGTCGGCAATTTCAAGCGGTCGACGACGTTTTGATTATTAGTGTTGTTTGCCGTCATTGTCGTCGTATAATCACCGAACGCCGAACTCATGCTGGATATCGAAACGATTTCTTCGTCAAAGATCGAATGTAGTCGGTTGAGTAGTTTTTGCAGCGCGAATTGGTGTCGGCTTTTGTCGTATTCGATCGACGATTTGTAGCTTTCGCAAATGGCATTGCGCAACGACGTAGCGCTTTCATTGAATTGATTTTTGTTTGCGATTTCTAAATTTACGACGAGTTTCATGCTCGGATGGCGTAACATGATAACGGGCACGTCCAATACGTACGCAAGTCGCAACGTGGTCATGCAATATGGATCGTTCAGCGTAAACTTATTCAATAAAAAAATCATAGCGCCAGCGCTTGTCAGTAGTTCGTTTGTTGTTTGTTTATTCCATTGATGAGAAACGATTGGATTAGAACAAACGAAAAAAATTTGCATTATATCTTGAGCAACCGCCGTTAATTGCTTGTTGTGAAGTCGATTCGGTAAAAATCCACAAATGTAAACGTTTTGTCGGTGATTTCGTTTCGTCGATCGTTCGTTCGTCCTCTGGGCATAATAATCGTTGGTCAGCGACATTTTTGCGATCGACGAATCCATTTTACGCAACGCAACACTGAAAACGTTCGATGAAACCGAGTTTTCCCGTTTCTATTCCGTCGGCTCTCTTCTCGTCGAAAGTTTCGACACAATATTCGTTAATTTCTTTTCATAACATTCGTGCTAGGAGAGCATCGTCGTTTTTGTTTATGTACCGTAACCGTAGAAACGAAATAGTTTTCTATAGATTTTCCTTAGTAACCGCGTCAATTTTTAAATTGCGTCTATATCTTCCTAATTAAGTAAAAAAATTGAAAGATTTTGATGAATTTAATCTTAAGCTAAGTGCGTCATATTTACTGTCGCCTTTATTTTAATTAAAAGGGTTTTTAACAATTTCTCGTCGTGTTTACGATTTTGTTCTCGAACTGGCTTTAGGGGGACATTTTTCATAACTAATAAAATAGACGATTGGGACGCAAATTTTTCTCGTTACAGGCGACGGGTAATCCGGAATTGACGCCGAAAGAGTCCGAGGAATTCAAAAAACGTGAACAACGTTTGATTGACGAATCCGAGCCGT
Organism: Prionchulus punctatus; assembly: GCA_034698125.1. Lineage (NCBI taxonomy): Eukaryota > Metazoa > Nematoda > Enoplea > Mononchida > Mononchidae > Prionchulus > Prionchulus punctatus. The sequence goes on along the minus strand of JAQGBA010000051.1, from coordinate 34,608 downwards.
TAAACGAAGAAGAACGCGTTGAAAAAGAGGAATTGTTACAGCAAGGATTCAGCAATTGGGGACGAAGAGATTTCCAACAGTTCATTAAAGCCAACGAGAAGTACGGTCGAAATGATATCGAAAGTATCAGTCACGAAGTCGAAGGAAAAACGTCCGAAGAGGTACTGGAAAGCCACTAATCGAGACCCTTTTCTGTTTCACGATTAACAAAACTGAAATTTGACGTTTTACAGGTGAAACAATACGCGAAAGTGTTTTGGGATCGTTATCTCGAATTGCAAGACTACGAACGATACTTGGGACAAATCGAAAGGGGTGAAGCGAGGATTCAACGTCGTTTGAGCGTTCGTCGAGCTTTGGATACGAAAATCGCCAAATATAAATCGCCGTTTCATCAATTACGAATTCAATACGGAACGAACAAGGGCAAAAATTATACCGAAGAAGAAGACAGGTTGAACGTTTTGCGAAACGACGTCGAAACCGCATCGACGACGGGTTTTTTTGTTCAGATTTTTGGTTTGTATGCTGCACAAATTTGGTTTCGATAAGGAAAACGTTTACGAAGAATTGCGTTTAGCTTTGCGACAAGCTCCGCAATTTAGATTCGATTGGTTTATTAAATCGAGAACGGCTATGGTAAGTTACACTACAAAAAAACAACATGTTTTTTCCAGTTATGTATCGTGAAATTAGTCATTTTTGTTCGAAATCTGTTTAATCATGTTACGATGTTTTTCAGGAGCTGCAAAGACGGTGTAATACTTTGATAACGTTGATTGAAAAAGAAATGCAAGACGCCGAGGAACGGGAGCAAGGTGGTCGCGCCCGTGGCCGAGCCCCGGGAGGAATGAAAAACCCGAAAATGGCTGCTCCTGCTCAAAAACGTAAAACGGACGGAATTCCAGATGGTCGCGGTAGACCCAAAAAAAGTCGACCATAAGTACCCTGGCTTGCACATTTAATGCTATTTTTTATCGTTAGTTGTTTGTACGTCGTATATTAATGAACTCCTAATAAAAGGATGCACTTATTTACTTGCTTTCTTACTTGTTTTCCGTTCATTTGAACTTCATCAGAAATCAGACAAATAAGATAAACTGCCAAAATAAAAAACATTGAGTACAATATGAAGAAGCCAAGGCCGTCGCCTCACCTATATATAGTTATAGTTACCTAGAAGGTGAATTACAAGTTAGCGGTTCCAAAAAATTTACTACTTAAGATTTCAACTTAGAACAACTTTTAAAAACAATGAGCAATTATTACAAGGAATTAATAGATAGTCTTGCACCAATTCTAATTCATTCCGGTCAACTTCGTAACATCCGCCGCATCGACAGGACGACGTATAAATTTTATAAAGGGTATTTTCATCCTCTTGACACTTTATGTCCATTTCCTCAACGGGTAGTGTATCGTAAATGACAACAGAATTCTCTCTTAAAATTTGTTCGCGAATCCAAATATCGTATTCCGTTCTTTGCTTTTGGTCGCTTAAAACTCTCCAAGCTTTTTCGATAGCGATGAATTCGTCTTGAGTTTCTAGTCCGCTTTTATCCGGGTGACAAATTCGTATTAATTTATAATATGATGCTTTTATTTCTTTTTCATTAGCAGTTGAATCAATTTGTAAAATATCGTACAAGGTTTTCATGATTTTCGTTGAGAACTGAGTCAAATTTCACTTATATATATATATATCCAATCATTTCTGAAACGATTCATGTCAAGTGAAAAGAAGTCGTTTTTGGATGCTAAACTTATCGCAGTGGGAACATTCAAACTTCATGAGAAAAACAACAACATATTGTTAATTACGGAAGAAGTAACTTCTAAACAGTGCAGAATCTTTATTTTTCAAATTAAATTAAAACTGAACTCCATGTAATATCAATATTTATGTAACAGCAAACGTGTCACAAAACAAGTGAATTTCAAAATAAAAGCCACTTTTATGAAACAATAATGAAACGAACCGACAAAAAAACACATCCACGAAAATTTGCTCAGCAAAACCTTTGCCATGGTTCATTTCGTGCAAAACTTTGCCCAAAATTGGGCTACAAAAGAAGAATCATTTCCTCTAACCAAAAAAGCACCCGTTAGAGAAAGAAATTTTCGCAAATTTGTAAAATATAATTAGAAATTCAATAAGGTTTTCCGATCTCAATAAAAAGCAAAAATTTAAACCGGAGTAAAACCGTAGCACAACAACACATTTTTGCATGTACATAACTAAAACATACTCCAAAACTTCGTAGGAAAACCAAAATAAAAAATCAACAAAAGGCAAGACGGAAATATTTTCTACCATTTGCTATACAGTATACGATTTAGCGATATAACCCAGTAATTCATTTATCCGACGACGAACAGTTCAATTCCAAACGGCACGACATGAGGCAGCAATTTTTTTGATTGTGAACATTTTGATTATGATTGATAGCAAAACATGAAAAGATAACTAACTGTTCGAAAAACGAATCAAATGCTTTCATCGATTTTGATAGGAATTCGTTTCGATTTTCTTCTGAATATCGACCAGGGACTGGAACGTCGAGTCGGTGGAGCAACCAACATCGGTATTTGATTCCAAGGTTTGATGCTAATGACGCAAGGCGGCTGCATCCAAGGCTCTCCGTCGATTTGCATTGGAAACCTTTTTCTTGTTCTAAAACCAATTTATTTCACGAAAAACATCAAAGCAAAACAAGTTTTACATGCCTTATGATGACTTCGCGACACTGAGACAACCTCTTTCCTGAACCACGAAGTCCGGCCTTAACTTGGCCCATGTACATTGCATTTTCGACGCCGACGACTTCGATCAATTTATCGCCCATATCTACAAGGGACAGAACTAAACGAGGCTAGTTTGTTTTTATCTGTGATGATTTTAAAACGAACCTTGAATTGTAGAACTGAGGTCGGAACACGTTGACGCTTCGCGATCGTTCAAAAAATCGAACGTAGGCAACACTAATGGTAATCCTCGCGACTTTTTTTGTTTCTTTTTATTGCTTTCGCCCCACAAATTACTTCCACCGTAAATACTCGGAATGTTCAACATAGCTACTCCTTCCAATGAAGGACCATCGTTTAAATTCAAAGCGACGTTATCGCACTTGAAAAAAAGAAAACAATAAGCCAAAAAAGACTTAAATCGAGAGGAAAACGGAAATACCCGCAGAGAGCCAAATTAGAGCGAAGGATAGAAAATCGTTTCAACAACGAAAACACTTTTAGCAAACATAAAAAACGCTTACAATAATGTCAATCTCTTCGTGTAAATGTTTACACGTCGCTTGAAGAGTTTCCGAAGTTCCCAATTCGAAATACCAAAGTTTATTTTTAATACGGCTACTGAATTTTTCCGGGTGTTTTTCGCGCATTTGATGAAATCGATGTGCGATCGAAGCGTCCTGAAATAACCCGAAAAGTAATCATTTTTTTATTTCAAACTGAACAAAAAAATTACTTACGACTCCGATTGAAAAATAATTATTGATAATATTCGATGGTACTGTGTCTCCTTTTTCGTTATCTTCGCACTGTGTGATTTCGATATGCCACCTGTCCAGCATGGCAGGGGTCGATTTTTCGATCCGATTTAAAATTTTTATTAAGCTTTCGTTTTCGTAACCTGTACGAAAATGATTAATATGACAATTTTCAATGCTGTCACAATTGATCGTTTACCGCCTCCCCATCGCAAGCATCGAGCTAAGTCGTTACCAGTTCCGAGTGGTAAAACACAAACAGGTGGGCGACACACAGGAGGGTCGTAATCTATTTTATCTGAAAAGTGAAACGAATTTTGACTTTCATGGTGAAGAAAAACAAGACAATAACGTACCCATTGCATCCAATACCCATCCCACGGTTCCATCACCACCACAACACAAAATATTCACGTTTTGAACTTTTGAATAAATTTGCAAACTAGTAAATGTTCGACAGATCGGTTAAAAGCAATCATGGTTACTAAAAAGGCACTGATACCCTTCGGAAGGTCCACCGTTGGCGAGATTGAAAACTTGTCTAGGATTCAGCAAATATTGAAACTTTCGATAAAGTCTACAGAAAGCGCACGAAATCAAAAATCTCATCGAAAATCCTTCCATAAAAGCGTTTCTTTTACTTTTCGCCTTGCTTCCCACCACTTTTAGGATTTATGAAGACAATTAGTGGTTTCGTGCCAATGATCGGCGTTATTTGAAACGACGTTGGTTTCGATGAATTTGATTCTTTTCTGTCATCTTTTTTAACGTTCGTAAAATTTCGTCGTTCTTGCTGAAACAAAAAAAAATGGAACAACGATGATAATAATCGGTATTAATTTTGAAAAATACAATACCAAAACAGCAGGGTAAATGGAAATTGGAGGTAAAATATGATACGCTAAAGGACCTAGATCGCATTCGGTTCGCCACTGAGCCGCGCATGGTGCGTGCAACTTAAAAACCATGAAACATTGGTCAAAACTTTCTGAAATCAGTTTCGTACTGTTTCATACCGTAACTTGACACCAACGGCAATGCTTCCCTTCCAAAACTCGTACACCTTTCCGACATTTAGCGCATTTATCGGTGCAATTACCTTCGACCCAATGATGAGTCATTTGATCATTTTTCCTCGATTTCATATAAGTGCTAATGCAATTGTTCGGAGCTTTATGAACGCATCGTTCGTGCACCGTATACTTGCAAACTGCAAGCATAAAAATTGAATCAATAGCGACTTATCGGTCTTGTTCTCGAAACGTATTATAATCATATTGCAATGGTAACTTTCGTTAAGGAATGCGGGTTCAATTTTCTGTCAAAAGCTCGTTCAAAATAGAATTTTAAAGTTAAAAATTGACAAGAATGAAGACGAAATTTGTCGGAAATCAGCATTAGCGATAAATTTGAAAAATAACATTTCAGACATAAACGGATATTTTAAGGAAGATAAATTGCTCGGATCCGTCTGATTACACAGATCACGTTTTATGAAAAATTTTCATGATGATTCTGCTAATTGAAAAGTGTCTCTTAAAATAATTAGAAAAAGGATACAAAAACATTAGTCTTCGAGTTCTTGCTAATTTGCAACAAAGTTTTAGTGTAATTAATCTTCTCGAACGAAAGTGGTGCTTACAGGTGCAACAAAGGCCTTGCTTTCCGGCGAAACCGACCAATAATTTTAAGCATAAATTACAATAAGCTGGTCGGTTGAAATGTTTCAACTTCCACAAATGAGTACCATCCTCGCGAACGTTCTGAAAAAGAAAACGTACTTGAATGAATACAAAAAGGCAAACTTTCCGTCAAACTGATGTTATAAAGCGTTCTTATTTGAAAAATAAAGTTAAAAGTTACACTCATTTGCCTCACCAAATCAGATTCTTGATTTAAATTTAAAGAATAACCAGAAACTGTGAAGACGGCCGACGATAAACTTGGTAAATCGTAACTGACACCGTCGTCTTCTTCTGATAATCCGACGACGCACGAAGTAAACTTTTTCATGTTGATTTATAGTATATATTTATATTTATTTACACGTTTGACGGAACTGTAAACGGTAACAAAATATGAAACAGCTTTTAAGACGGAAGATCTTTTCGAAACGAATGAAAAATCTTCATTCATGAAACTGTGGACGGCCATAAGCGATTGAAAAGAGTCGCGTTTTATCAAAGGGGTATGGAGATTTTTTCTTTGAACGAAGCAAAAAATAAACATCGACATTAGCATACACAAATATCACCCTAAGAATAATCCTGACGAAAGAAAATAATAATCATATGCGGTTCTCATCATCCTAATCATAATCGTCATCACCGTCGTCGTAGTCGTCGTCGTCGGTCGTTTTTTAGTTTTAAACAGTTTTTAATTTTTGCACAACACACCAACAGCAGCGTGGATGCTGATGATTTTTCGAAAAGGCGTGTTAGAAATTTTAAAACACATAAAAATACGTTCGCAAAAATGACATCATTCGCGACGCCGACCAACAGCGTAGACGTCGACGACGACGACTACTACACATACAACGGACATTTGTCAGGTATGTTGTCGTCGTCTATGCGAGTTTGGCGACGATGCAGCACGTTGAGTGGCGCCGAATTTTGCTCGATTTTTTGTTGTGTAGTGAACACGAAATCCTGTTTTCGGTTTTTGAGCGTTATGTACATAACCCAGTCCAGTTCCGCGGTCGACGACGGCCCAAAAATTGGCTAAACGAACACTTTTGAAGAGAAGAGCGACACACACTATTTGAACAAGTTTCCGACGATTAAATAGAAGAGAATTATTAAACGAGAAAGTTTTTGTCATTAACTTTTCGTCGCATGTACATTTCGACCACCTACGCGACAAAATCAAAAAAACAGCACCTATCGACTCATGAAAGCATGAGAAATTAATCAAAAGCTCCAATGATATGACCAAAAACGAAAACATAACATAAACATAAGCATTTACGCTAAAATAAGCTTTACGACCGTTGGAGGTCATTTTGGAGCTGCAAGCGAAAAAGAACTTGAGATATTTTTGATTAAAAACATTTCCCACCGATGGTCATCATTTAAAACTCACATGACGACTCGCAATTAATTTTTGTTTTTCAACTCGTCTATTTAGTGCGTTTGAAAACTTGAACCAAGTTGAGAACAGATTTAGAACCAAATGAAAGCATTCAGTCGGCGTCGTGAAGGATGACAACTAAACAAATACATCATAACAAAGCTTTTTTGCATTAAGTAACTTGGATTGTTAATCAATTTAACGGATGGAATTGTTTTTCAACGTTATTGCGACATGATGTGAAGCGTTTTTAGCATTAGAAAAATGCGTTTTAGACAACAGTTATTATTACCATATCAAGGCCCAATAAAACCAATAAGGGTATGGTTGTTAAACCGGCACGTTTCCATTCCTCCAAAGTTACAGTTCCATCTGAATCGTAATCAATTTCTTTCAACATTTGACGCAGTATCTTTAACATTTCAACACCGTGTAACGCATATATGTAGAATGTTCAAACGAGTTTTAACAATGTACTGGTTCAAGCTCTATGGTATCCCAATCTAAGTACTCGGCAACCCTCATCATTTGTTCTACAATGCTTTCCATTTCCTGCAGCGGAAGTATAGTATTTGTAATTAGTGAGTAAAATGAGGACGATAAAAAACATACACTGTTATCCAGATACCCACTGCCGTCCGTGTCGTAAAGATGAAACACGACTAGTAAAAATTATTGGAAATACAGATACTTATTTGAAACGACTAAGAAACAATTACATTCCAATTTGTTCTCCGGTCGATCATCTTTAAGTAAAGATAAGTAACAAACAATATCTTTCAAAGGAACTTTCGCGGAATAAATAACATCAGCTTCGTTCGATATATGACACTTTTTATCAGACGAAAGCGAAGAAACTTAATAAAAACTTATTTCGTAGAATAAACAGTTCAAATGCAACTCGTTGTCGAAAAAGTACTCGCAAAGGCATTCGAATTCGAATTGGCTGCTAATTTTTTTGATATTACGTTAGGACCGTAAGTTGGGGATTGACTTTTGTCGTTCCTTGAACTGTTCGCAGCTGCGGATGACTGTGGGTGATTGAGGTTCTGATAACTACCTGAAGCGATATATTGGATGCTAAAATTGTTTTCAAAGTGATCAAACTTGTGTTCAAAGTTAACACGATTAAAATAAATTTCCTAATGGATACTGTCTGTGGTTAATTTATACCTGATTTTGTCAACACGTTCCCGTCCGATGTGAGAACATTTTGCAGTCTTTCCGACAATTGATGCATTTTTTCTTGTATCGATAATTTAGTTTCTTGTAATACAATTCCGATTTTTGTGTCTGGATACGAAAGGGACCTTTGATTACTAACACCCGGCATAGAATCGACTTCTCGGTGAGACAATGGCGACGTAAAAGTTGTTTGATTGCCATTTTTTATTGAATCTTAAAAATGGTTGAAAATAACACTTAAAAATCGGCTAAAATAAGCTCCTTTTCAATGTTTTCGAGTTGTAAAATTGTTTCTTTCTCTCCATTGGGTTCTTTTTTCTCGCCTACTCGTTTCTCAAAATAAGACTATAACAAAAAATATTTTTTCGAAAACTTTAAAATTTTCCTTTGGGCATCAGAGTAGAAAGAATTATGCAAAAAGTGAATGATGTGAGAAAAAGTGAGTGAAAACATGAATGATAGAATAAGTATACAACGGGCAAAAATTTCACACAATTTTGTTCGAAGACAGAACATGTTTACAAGTTATAAATCGGACGTTTATTACCTTTAACATTGTTAATGTTGTTGTTGTAATTGCTTTTCGAGACAACAACTTGTTCCTCCGGCCGTCTTTTTATGAACGAAGTGAATAAATGCTTGCAAGTGTCGTGAGGAACTTCAGTATCCAAATATTTAGCCAAAAATATTTTAAAAGCGTCAAAGCCGATAGTCTTAAAGAAATTTTTTTTGGTCAGAAAGAGGGAACGTGAATCATACACTTGGTGTATTGTACTTCTTCAGCGTTTTTATATTTCGCCAATGAACCATTTTCGTTGAACTCTTTGAGGACGTCGAGCAATGTTTTCGTCGAATCTGAAAAAGATAAAAAGTAAAACCAATAAAAAAGTTCGATTAAACACAGAAACGAATCGCGCAGCTAATTGTTTCATAAAAACTTACATGACGTATATTCTTGTAATTGTTTGAATTCTTCGGGTGATAAAGTTTGCCAATTGGTCATTTTTGTAATAATTATTCAAGTACGGTATTAATGTTTTAAAATTAGCTAACCCAGTAGGTTTTTTGAAGCAGTCGCTTTAGAGTTCGACCTGGAAATAATTTGTCGACGTTTAGTTTTCGTTTTGGATCCGTTTTCCTAGTTCGCTGAACCCCCACGTTTCGGTTCCTTTAACCAACCGCAGCTGTCGCACAATATATGAAATAAAATAAACAATCCAAGTGAACGTTTTTAATATTCTTTTTTCTTGCTTGTCGGTAGAAATTTATTTCATCATCGTAGAAAGTTGAAAGGATTCTCTTCCAACGATAATGTTACGCTTTCTTTATGTTATATGAAAATCTGAAAAAATAATTTCGATCCACAAGAGTTACTGCATTCAGAAAACGGCTTCGAACGCATTGCTTTCTTGGGTGATTTTTATTTCTTAGGTATAAACCGACTTCAAGCTTTAATGAAAATTGCATTAACAGTTTACTTTTCTTGTTCGTTTACAATATAGAAAATTATTTCATTAATAAATAACAATTATCTAAGCGGAAAATTTTTTCCACGAAATTGAAAGAATATTTTAGCAAAATTTTAGATGAGGAGAAGAAACGTCATTCAGAAGGATTTGAATCATGCAAAAAAATGTGAAAGACAGTATTGTTTTTAATGGAATGCTGAAAAACTTTTTTTTTACTTCCTAGAAGTTTTAAGGAGATGAAAAACATTCTTGCAAATTAGATCAATTACATAGGTTTTTAAAGAATGAAAGCAAAAACATGATTTTTAAATCGAGACGAATTTTGCAAATTGTTAACGCGATTACAATAATTATGAGGAAAAAACATATATCAAAAATTACATAACTCAACCGTGGGCGTTCGTGAAACATGATCGCGGTATAAGTTTGGGAAACAAATCTTTTGAAGAAAAGCAAACGGAAGTGATATCAACAATATTGATTTTTTTTCATGACATTTCAATCAGCTTATTATATTCACCAAATTTCTTAATTAACGGCTACTTCAACATAACAAATGAAAAGAACCGTGCATAATAAAAGTAATGAAGTAAATCTTTTGACGTACCAAAATATGAAACAACATAACGGATGAATGAAGTTTATATGATCTCGATTAGAAACGGGTTGTTCCTATAGGCTCAAAAAACTTGTTCGAAAATAAGTCTTGGTTTATTAGGTTGTTCATATAAAACGAGTTCTTGAGGTGACGAAAATAAAACGACAAATTACGACTGAAAGGTGAAGAAACTTTACCGATAAAAAAAGGCCGTAAAGCATTGTTGTATAAGATAAAATCAACATTTTGTGGTACCTCAATTTAGTTCATAAACCATATTTTTTTCATTAAATGAAGTAAAATCATGAACAATAGAAAAGTCTAAAGTGCCGTTAATTTTACAATTTTAGAAAGACGTTCAGCGGCTTCAAAGTTCTTAGTTTCTCTGTTGGAGTCGCGCCGATTTTCGTTCATAATCTGTCTTCTTTTTATTCTTCTTCCCCCTTCCTTCCCTTCAAGCTACTGCAACATTATATTTTACATTACGCTTCCTTAATGTTTGCCGTTCTTCGTCCTTTTCCCGTTTCTGCGGAAAACGTTTTTTTATCTTCAGGCTTTCGTCTATTCTTGCTAGTCGGCAATTTTATTGAGACAAATTATTTTTGCACTCCTACCAACTAAAATAGAAAAAAAAACAATTTTTTAGGAGTAATCAAAATAAGCTGATCAAATTACAAATAAATTAGGTTTTTTAAAAGTATCAAACCAAAATCGATTCGATTGTATTAAAATAACGCACCACCTTCATTTTTCACGTTTTCTGATCCCATACATATTTTCTTTATTTTAAAACACTCTTAAGTAAAATACAATCACATTTATGTTTATGTGAACATTTCAAGCTAGAAGTGTCAAATCGAAAAAAACAAACGAAAACCAAAAGAAAACGCAGAGAATAAGAACAAAAAGGGGCAAAATTCAATTACACAGGAAAAATACTTTTCTATTAAACTCAGCGCACAATCAATTCATCAGACTATTATTGAACGGAAAATTTTGAAACCTTTGTAAATCGGTTTTATATCGGGTGTTTTATTCTTTTTTTTCCGTTTAAGGTTGTTTTTTTCCGTCTGTTTTGTCGCTTTTTTCCGTTTGTTTTTCCTTAACAGGCGGCTCGAACTCAATCCACAATCCCAATTTGTGCCCACCGGCGCTGATATTCGGCAAATTTAACAAGGCAGCGACGGACACTTTCAATTCTAAGACAAGAAAACCACTGTGTTGCAACCTTGTAATGTGTAATTCAATTACATGTGTTCGGTGAAATCAAATACGTCAGAAACGTCAAACTAATGTTTATCTGATAGACCTACGAATGGTAATCGTAATCTTACCGGGTTTTAAAGCATAAGTCCAACCGATGCCTAATCGCGAGGCAGCATCAATCTTTGCGCGAAATATCGTTTCTTTGTCAATTGCGTATTTTGCCGCGATACCAAATTGGACGGCCTGTTGACCTGTCGTACAGCCCATATTCGCCGCCAATTCTAACTGATCGTCGATTTTATGAAATACGTGACCAACGAATTCATTTCCATTGTTGCTGAAAGATAAACGTCGTCGAATTCAAAAAAAGAAGTAGCTTAGCATATACATTAGACCGGCAATGCCAACGTGGCCATTATCGAAAGCAAGACCGATTTTCGTATGGGTTAAAGTTTTCTTATCGAAACCAGTATGGACACCGAGAAAAAAATTTTGAAATCTAAAGATTATGCATTTTAAACAAGCTTAGAAACGAATGCAATGAAATTTGAAAAAAAATACCCGACAACAGCGCCAAAATTACTAACGGGACCACCAATGCTATCGCAGCTGGCATCGGCGTTAAAAGAAAACATATCGTGTTTCAATTCGGTTTTCAGTTTTCCACTTCGCCTTCTAAATGAAAAAACCAAATTGAACAGCAGAAATGATGATAATTAAGACATTAATCTGTTTCATTACCCCAAAGAAGGCGCGTATGCTGTTTCGAAAGAAACTTTTAATCCTTTCATCAATTTGTCGAGTACGGTTTCGAAGCTCAACGTATTGTCCGTATTCCATTTCTGGGACAACGTTAAGCCTTAAACAAGACAAAAGTGTTACAATAAAAAAGACTTGTGAATTGCAAAATTCACGACAAAACTCTCCACAATTCGTATACAGCAATCACAAAAGCAACTTATGCGCACCATAGTTAGGAAATTTGTATTTCAGATCGATTCCACCCGCCAATTTTCCATTATCGATAAAGTGAATGCAATTCATTTTCAGATCTATGTCACCGCTTCGGCTCGTCAAGTCCACCCTAATCTTATCGAAAACTAAACAAGAACAAATAAAAACGTGAACAACTTAAAATTATTTCATAAATTAGACAAAACACCAACTTACTATATCCGTGACTGAAAATGTCCTTGGACGATTTACCAAGATCAGCGAAAAGAGGAGGTCCCATTTTGAAACCAATTATTTTTATTGAACCTGAAATTAAGTCTAACAGACGAGGTGAAATGAAATGCTTGAAATTTAAATTCAACACACGTGTTACCAAATTAACGCCGACAAGTTGTATAAAACTGTAATAAATCACAGAGATTAACCAAGCAACCGCACAGTAAAGATGCGTTCCGAGTGAAATGGGTTAATTTTTCTGTCGTATTATCTCGAAAGGAAAATTAATGTACTTGTGTATCCAAAAAAAATGGTGGATTTTCCTTAAAGTCAAGCCAATAGAACGAAAATGTAGCAAAAAGTTGCAGGAAAGAGAGATAAATTTGTATCTTAAATTATCTTTCTCTACGTACCGTTTCAAAATACCTAGCATTACAAATTACATTTTGTCAAGTTATTTTATTCCAACAGTATACTGATCAAAAAGTGTAAACGCAATAAAGTACAATGCAAAGGTGAACGTCGGTGATCGGTTACAAGAACTTTCGATAAGGAGCTTTTAGTTCGGTTCCCTTTTCGGCGCATGGAATACGTAAAAATAACGCGTATCTTTTTCCATATCATACTATATACCAGAATTATTTGGAAACGTGATTTTGGACGGAAAAAAGCACAAAAAAGTACCAAAAAGTCCAGAATTAGGAGCTATCGGTTTGTAAGTGTAAAACCAAATGTTTTGCTGATATTCGTTACAAAATAAATTCTGTTCTTGCTCGTCTGAAAAAGGCATGAAGATGTGTCCAAACTATACATGTATTAATCTTTCATGAAAGGTTTTACATCTTGCACAGTTAAAGAATCGCAACCAGTTGGAAAATTTCAAATCTTCAGCATTTATCCAGTATTTTCGATAATTAGTATAATAAACCTGAATGAAGGAAAAAGAAAGACCATCGAAATAAATGCACAAAAGGATTAGTATGTGACAACTCTTTACTTCGTACGTGTATTTCGTGCCAGCTCGAGAAACAAATTACCCTAAAATATAATAGTTTTGCAAAGGATACAAAATAATCAAAATATTGAAATAACCGACACGGTATGGTCCAAACGCTAAACCACCAGGCAACAGAATTTTCGTAAAAACACCTCGACCGGCTTTCGGAATTATGGATTTTTTTAGTTCCAAAAACGGAGGAAGCGTTTCGTAGCAAGTATACGGACAATTTGTCGGAATCTATCGATGAGATGAGATACGGAAAAATCAAACAACAAACAGCGCCTGTCTAAGTTTAGAAGTTTAGAAGTTTAGAATTTAGTTTGTACTCACGTTTTCTTTTAGAAATACTATCGGATGCTTGAAACATAATCCAGTAATAAACCTATCGCAATGACCGAAACCTCAATCGTTGTAAATCATTAAATTATCAAATCGGAAATTAGCAAACAAGATTAACACATACTGAAATCGTTTACATTCAACTCTGCTGATGTGCCAAATCGGTTTAATCTTCAGCTGAAACAGAAACGTTCAAAACAATATTAAAAAAGAACAAATTCCCTATACCTGATAATTTTTAATAATGTTGAGGTTATCGAAAGGAATCGTTCGCGATACGTTCTGTAATCGAAAGCAGCCAGTTTTTGTGTTCAAAGTTATTGCATAATCGCTGTTAAACATTTTTATAAGACTGTTTGGAATATTTCTTATTTTTAAAATGAATGAAATTTTGTACAAGTTTATAGAAATTAATGTTTAGTTTAAAGTATAGATTACAACAAAATAGAGTTCATTTTGAGCAGAAACCAAACTGTTTGAAGAATGGAGTTCAATGAATGGAGGTTTTATTGATGACGTTTGTGCATGTAGTAGAATTTCGGGTTACAAAATTCTTCCTCCGTCAACTTGAAATAGGTGCATTTCGTGTTGCAAATACTTGTAAAATAAAAAAATTACTCCATTTTCCAACAGCTCTTATACAATAAAGCAACCAAAAACCGTTTCATCGAAGGGCGTGCGAATGTTTGTCGTTTTGTACACTGGATATTTCGGCAATGGGTAGTTAAACTTTTGTGGCCAAGGTCGAGTAGAAACGTTTTTCAAATTTATTTCTACGTCGCCCGGCATATTTACTCCCTAAATCCTTCTCTCTCTCTACTTGGAGATATTTCTGTCTCCTTTAAGATGATAATTTCGGATGCATTATCGTCGTCGAGAAATACTTCCTTAGCAGGAAATCCTCGAATATCGTTCGTTCGAAACCTTTCATTTTTGAGGTTATTATTTTCTTAAAAATTATTCAGAGAACTCGTGTCATTCCGCATGTCGAACGCCAAAAGGCGCAAATCGTTTGGTTTAAGGACGTGGCACCGATTCATAGAGTGCAAAAATACGATTCATAGAGTGCAAAAATATTTGGTATTAGTTTGACTCATTGCTCGAATAAAGTTCGCTTAAAGTTTATATATTTTTCGATTTGAAGACAATTTTTTGAAGTTTGTATTTAACGAATACCTATATAGTTTTAGTTTAAAAAACAGTCAATGTTATATTTCATGAAATGTGAACGAACGGTCGTTTCGCGGTACCAATATTTTTCGGAAACGTCACATTTTTTTAAATTTCACATATTAGTACTACGAATCGTCGAAGTTGCGCGAAGATTTCCATAAACAAAATGGGAAATGGTTCGAACTATTCCCCTTTCAACCTGGGTTTTTTATGTTCGCAAATGAGTCTGCGATACCTGGAACAGTGCCTAAAGCAGGATTGAAAGTGTGACAGAAAACGACGTGTTGATGTTTCAATCGAAATCGTAAAAGCGTACTTGACATTTTGCGACCTTTCGAAAGTTAACCTTTCTCATTGTTTGCCTTTTTTTAGAATTCGTAGCGCATTACATAAGGCCCACAGTATAACTGTATCGCAATAACGAAACGTTGAATTACAATTTTTCTCTTTGTGGCGCGAGATAATTAATAAATCTTGATATTTTTCTGAATCATACGTGTTTCTTTATTATAGATAATAATTTACAATGTTCAGCAATTGTCGAATGAAAGCTGTAAGCTGCTTTCAAAAAGTTGTGGACGTAGCAAATGACTTCATTTGCTCCAATGTAATGCTCCGTGGGCAATTTGGCGAAGATACTATTGATACTATTAAACAAGTTCCTCAATCGATAATGCCATCACCAGTGAAAATTGAAGAAGAATTTGACCTGTTTCTGGTAAAAATTGTTTGCAATTCATACGAGATATTGTCATTTATTGACATGGACTGACCTGTCAATGTCAGATTTTGTAACCTTTTCGGTTATCTTTTTGTTTCGTTTTCAAAATCCAGAGTTTCTTTTCTGTCAGGTAAATTTGGATTTGCCTGAGCAAAAATGTAGAACTTTAAAACATTTATCGTTGGATAAAAAATGGCAACTTTTACAAAAAAGAAACAATCTCGAAGTCAGCCGTATTTTCATTTCCAACTTCAACCAACTTCAAATGACGAAGCGATCATTTTTGTCATTTTAAGATTATAAGTGAGAAAAGTGCAGAAACGTACGTAACCTTATTGAACGATGGATTTTATGCGAACGACAGTCAAATGAACTTTATGTCGGCTGAAATGATTTCAACTTTAGAAGAGTTACATATTTCATTGCGAACGCAAACGAAGAGGTAAATGCTAATTATCGAATTTGAATATCACCATTCAACTTTTTTAAATTGCTAGCTATTCCGAAAAGTTTATCGAATGTGGAGGCTTACAGTCTTTGTCGCATTTGTTCGAACTTTCGACACCTAAATGTCTTCACGATGGTCACATATGTTTACTCTTGAATATTATCAAGTTTCTTCTGAACTCCAAATCGGGCCGAAATGCAATTCTACAAAACGATAAACTTATGTGCTCTATGGCAACATTGGCTGGAATCAGTGTTGCTAAGAGCAAAATACTGGTTTTAAAAATCCTGGGTGGCTTATGTCTTGTGGACAGTGGGCGCGAAAAAGTTTTAGATAGTTTTTCTTCGTCACAGTCGTCGCTTTTCGAAATGACACGTTTTCAAGTAAAATTTTCACTCCTCCTCACTGCTTTTGTTTTATGTCGACCATATTTAGAGAATAATTTGGCAACTAGCTGAAAAGTATTATCCCGATAAATTCGATTTATCAGTTAAAACTGCCACGATGTCTTTCGTAAATGTTTTACTGAATTCCGGGGAAGCGAAAGTGAGCACATAAATATTCACAATTTGAGCAATATTTAGTTTCGAAGTGTCAAAATTATTTCAAGAATAAAATTAAAGAGCGTATGCGTTTGAGAAATCATTTTTTAACATTGGGTCTCGAAAAAATTGTTGATTGGTTGAGAAAATACGAACATCCGATTCTCCAGGATCATTTAGATTTATTTGAAATGGTGAATACATTTTCGAGGTCATATTTTGGAAAACTCTTCTGACGATTGGTCTACTTTCAGATGAGGTTGGAAGACGAGCAAGAATTTTCAAAAATTTGTAACGAATCTCAACTCGATTTATCGAAAACTTCGTCAATTTTGGAAACACTGGAAAATCGATTGAAAAACGACAGCATAAGTTTTGCGTCATTTTTGAGCATAATGCAGAATTTCACCCTTATTCCAAGTATGAGCACGGAATTCGGTTGAGATAATACATTATTGATCAACACATGAAAATAAATATTTAGATGACAAAAAATGTCAAAGCGCTTGGAAACTTTGCAATTTATTCGTAGAACAAATTGTAGCCGAATCGGGATCAAAATCATTAATTTGTGGCACTCAGAACTTTTGCTGTGAACTTCAAAACGCCCTCAAAAAGTTCGATATTTCGCTTTTAGGTGATAATTTTGAAGTCTAATTATTGATACTTTATGTTTATTTGAAGAATACGCACCGATAGTGAGTATGAAAAGCTATTAGACGATTACAATCGAGTCATAAAATTGTTGGAACAAAACGAAAAGATTATTCAAGAAACTAACAGAGATAATCCGAAAAAGATTTCGAACTTGAATCACGTTACGGAAAATTTCTACGAGTTACCCAACTCAAACGGACATAATCCTGATTCATTCGTCGCTTCACCAAAATTAGCAATCGTCCATCCGTTGACTTCTGTAATACCTGCACCTCCTCCAAATCCTCCCCCGCTGCTAGATAAACTGTTTCACACGGATTCCGTAAAACAACAACAGCAACAGAAATCTTCCGCAACTCTAAAAGGATTAAATTGGATTACATTACCCGCGACTGATTTGGACGGAACGATTTGGTTGGATATAAATAAGGATGAATATTATAAAATCTTGGATATTCAATTGTTAGATAAGAATTTTTCACTTCAAACTAAAAATAAAGTGAAAGCAGTTTTTAATAATCATTCGAACAAAACTATTCGAAATCATTTTTTTATTGATTTCGTTTCAGCGAGATTCAATAGCTGAAAATGGAGGACAAACGATAGTTTTGGGCAAAATTTTGAGCCTGCTCGAGCCGAGAAGGGCTCAAAATTGTCAAATACTGTTGTCGAAATTGAAACGAAGCAACGATGAAATTTGTGAATTAGTTAAAAGTTTGGATCCAGGCAATGTTTTGCAAAAAGACATGATCGAGCAGGTAAAAGTCCAGTTTAATTTGACTACATAAGATTGCGCAACATGTCTTGATGTTATTTGAAAAGATGTTAAAATTTATTCCAACAAAAGAAGAAATGCGAAAACTAAAAGGACTTGAAAATGGCACGAACTTAAATCAAGTTGATCATTTTTTTATCGTCGTTGATAAGTATAATTGGTGATAAATTCAAATGGACCAAGAATTATTCTTTCTATTTTGCAGAATTCCTCGATACGAACAACGATTGAAATGTCTACTGTTGACAAAAGTTTTCAATGAAAAATGTTCTGAAATAAAACTGCAATCCGAAGGCAAAGTTGCCCTTTTTTGAAATCTTTCTTCGAACGCGAAAATTTCAACTTTTTGTTTTTAAGCCGTTTTGAAGGCTGCTAAGTTGCTTCAAGATTCAAAAAGAATCAAGAAACTTTTGCAAATAGTTTTGGCTATTGGTAATCATATGAACGAAGGTCGGCATAACGGTGATGCCCAGGCCTTCCATATATTGAGTCTCCTTAATCTACTCGACGTGAAATCAAATCTAAAGTCGGATTATACTCTCATGCATTATCTTGTCGAATGTTGCGAAATAAAATTCGTTGAAATATTTCGATTGAAACGAGAACTGCTTGCAGCTACCGATGCTTCGAAAGTTTCGTACGTGGAACGGTTTTAGTTTCATAAATGTGCATTGAAAATACACTAACGAATTAAAAAATTTGTTTCAGGACAAACGAAATCGAATCGGAAATGAATGTTTTACGAAATGGAATTAACTTGATCGAAACGGAATTACGACAGAAATCTTTACAAGGAGACAATTGTTTCGTTTCAACAATGACAACTTTTTTGAAAGAAAATAGAGTTGCTACAGCGGAACTACAATCGCTGCTACTCGAAATGAACAATGCTGTAAAAAGTTATCGAAACTTATTATTTAAACGAAAATTTATTTCATAATTTTCAGTATAAATCCTGCATGAAAACATACGCAATAAACTTTTCTATTCAACCAATGAATTCGGGAGAATTTTTTTCCATATTTTCGAAATTCTTATCATCTTTATTGAATATCAGAAAAAATATGAAACAAGAAAAAGAAAATTATGATCGAAGAATAGAAACATTATCGAAAGTAACGTATATAGACTGCATGTTGCCGCGGTTGTTCCTCAAACACGTTACTTTCGTGCCTTTGTCTTTGCAGATTCGTTCGAAACAAGCTATTAATAAGGAAAAGAAGTCGAATTTTAAGTTGAATGGTAAAAAAGAAGAATTCGAAGCTTTAATTTCCGCTCTGCAAACTGGCGAAGTATTTTTCGACGATTTGAACCGTTTGAGAACAAGCTTTCGTCGCGCTCCACCAAGAAAAAACAAAATTCACAAAGTTTTCGATCGAGCAGAATTTGAAAGTAGAGAGCGTTGACGAAGCACAAACAACGTTTCAATTTATTTAATTTCATGACAGATTTAATCAACGTTTTAATTCAGTTTGTCATTATTCATTGTACGTACGCGTTTATGGTTGAACGATATACTTTTGACATTTGAAAAAAATAAAGAAAAATTTCACTCAAATCCGTCTCAGTTTAGAAACGAAAATACTAAAATAGATGTTGGGCGATAAAAAGCGGCATTAAATCATATAACATCAAAAGAAAGCGTCAGAAACCGTTGGAATGGGGCAAATTAAAGTTAAACCAAACAAAGTTGATTGAAACCATTTCTAGTCTTAGAATAGTCCACAATGGAGGAAAAAACTTTCGTCAATAGAGTTTCAAAGGAAACTGCGGGGAGCGATCGAAGAAGGCTTCCATTAATTACAACCGTTAAATTCGGAAAAGACTTATTTTCCGTTGTAAGATAACGTTTTGTGGGAACGATATACAGTATACTGTAATAGTGGTTAAAATCTCACTCACTATAGAAGCAGAATCAAGGAAAGGAAACTAAGAATTGATGAAAATTCTCCGGTTAATTGGACCAAATGAGGCATAAATGTGTTGAAAAGAGTTGTTTCAAATTATTCGAAAGAATCTTCTTAAATTTTATCAATTTTGGTACGTGCCTGTTTCGTTTTTACTAATGGATCATTACGATAGCTCGAAGCGACTTATCGTAATAAAATTCGAAGCTTTTACATCCGGTTCCGTGCGCGAACCGATCAAATCTAAGGAAGCCCAGTTAAATAGATTAAAGTATTGCGATCGTTTTCAACTAAACTAAAAAAACCTCGGATTACACACATTTCCATTCTTATTACGGATTCATTAGCTTCAACAGCTAACCAGGAGGTGAAACATGTCCGCTCCGAGGTCCGTCGTCAATACGACGGCACTTAAGTCAGTAGGGGTGTTTTGGGATGATATAAAACATTTTCGCTCAACTCTCGAAAAAAAAATTACATTTCGCTTTTTTCGCTAGCAATTTTTCGCCCCAATATTTGATGCGCGACTTCGATAATGATAATTTTCACTTTTAGACTCGTCTGTCTGTCAACGTTGGCGGTTTCCGTCCAAAGATTGAGTGGATGTCAAAAGGAAACGGATTGACGTCGTCGGTCGGCATGTTTTGGAGGAATTTTTGGATTATGCGGAACCAGCTGAGATTCACTCCTTAAATTATTATCGCGCTTGTTCGCAACCACATCGATTACCGCTCTCGACTTTTTCTTCCCAATTCCATAGCAAATCCGACAGGCATCGTCGACGCATGTTTGCTAAATTTAGATACATCTACCCCGATTGACGACCGACCGGCCGACGAACGGAGACTGAACCGATAAGTGGCGTTTAAGGGCTTGCAGCCATTAATTTAGCGTTGCGGTTTTATATTGATAGGAAGACGGTTTTGGTTTTGGCCTTTATACATTCACTGTAATACATTATTCCGTGCTCATAATCGAACCAAACCCGACGAACAATGCGATTCGTTTGATTAATATCTCCCCGACGCGCATCGACGATGACGAGCTCTTTGTATTCTCTTTTCCATTTTTGAGAAGGGGAGCCTTGTTCTCTTTCGTATTATATTATTTTTTTATTCCGACAAACTTCTCAAACAACGTACATTTAATATTACCAAAGCCGTTCCGTATTTGGTTTCACATTATGCCTCGTTATTACCACCACCCGACTATAGCCAGCCGCCGTTGGGATAGAACGGGCGACGTTTTGTTTTCATTCGATTTCGATCGCTTTTAAAACACACCACGGAACGAAAACGGGGCGTATACGTACCATCATCGTCGTCTATGTCGTTTTTCAGTGGGAAACATTTTTGTTCTACATGGATAATTCTCCTCCTTGAAATGCTAGAAAATTTTTCTTCTTCCGATTAAATGGATGGATGATCGAACAGCTCTTCAACCGACGCCGCTACCGTTTACCGTATGTCGTTTCGATCGTCCGCTTCAGCAACGAGAGAGCTCAATTCCGAATTCGTCGTTCGTCGCCGCCGCACCGACGCCGATGCGCGCTGATCGTTGGCACGACAAAACTCGAAATATCGCACCGAAAGCACGAATAATAAAAAACGTTTTGGTGCTTGGCTGTTCGTGCATGTGCTCATACGGATGTTTCGCACCGTTGAGAACGTATTTCAGCTTGACACACGAACTCAAGTTAACGTCGCCATTGGTGCTCTTCTTAATGTACTTATGCGCCGCCATATCGGAACTGTACGGCGCCGTCGTCGCTCGAAAGCTGACGTACAAACTGACCATAGCATTGTGTCAAATACCGTTCGCTTTGTGGCTCGGCGCCGTTACGTACAGTCACTACTATACGTTGATACCGGCGGCGATACTGTTCGGATTAAGCCAAGGACCGCTTTGGAACGCCGTCATAGCTTATTTAGTTAATATGGCGGCTCAATTCGCATATTTTTCTTACGAAACTCAAGATAAAATGGTGAAACGATTTTTAAGCACCTTCAACGCTCTATTGAGCTGCGGATGGACGTGGGGCCATTTGTTGACGGCCGGAGCGTTCAACGCAATGGAATATGCGGAAAATTCAACGGAAACACCGTGGTTGAGCAATACGAAAGATGAATGTTGTTGCGGTCGACGATATTGCAATCCGAAAGAATTATTCGAATTGACCAAGTTTGGCGAAAATTTATCATCCTTTAATCATATAACCCGGACAGTTCCTGTTTATACGACCAGTTGGTACGGCGGAAACGTTATTTTCGCTTTTATTCTGGCGTTATTTTTGTTGGATCAACTTAAAGTACAGTTATGTAGTCAAACTAACAAACAATTTTCTACATTGCAATTATTTAACGAACTAGCACAAAC
The DNA here is from genome assembly GCA_034698125.1 of Prionchulus punctatus. Lineage (NCBI taxonomy): Eukaryota > Metazoa > Nematoda > Enoplea > Mononchida > Mononchidae > Prionchulus > Prionchulus punctatus. The sequence goes on along the minus strand of JAQGBA010000051.1, from coordinate 12,467 downwards.
GTTTCATCATCCGAAACTTCGTCGAACCCTACCCATGGTCGTATTCGCCGGATTGAGCGAATCGTTCATATTATGCGACGTTATGAAAGTAATTCCCGTCCAAAAGTGTACCTAATTTTACTTAACGTGCGCCATTACTAATTTCGTAGGCAATCTAAATCCGATCCGTTCGTTCTTTTTTTATTGATAAAATTTGTGTTTTTGTTTTCGACAGGCTTTCGTTGCGTGTACGACACCGAAATCGTCCGTTGGATACGTGCTTTTCGCGTACGGGTTAATTGCAACATTCCTCAGCGGATTTCTTTGCGCCGCCGTTCGTCATATTAGCCGAATCACTATTTTATTCGCCGGATTCGCTTGTCAAACGGGCGCATTAGTCGTCATGTGGATGTGGAAGCCGGTCAGCGACGATCAGCCAATATTGTACGTCATAGCTACATCGTGGAGTATGGCGGATAGCATTTGGAAAATACTTTTGCAAAGTAATTACCATTTCTTGCCTCATAAATTAATTTTTCGTTAGCTACCGTAGTTTATCGAACTCTTTTGTGCTTCATACCCGATTCGAGCTCTCACTGTGTTCGTATGTACTCGTGTATCTTATTTGGGCCTTCTTTTATTTCTAGCAAGCGTTTATCAATCATTTCCTGAACAATGGGAAGCGCCGTTTGCTTGTTATTATTTCGCGTCCGCCATTGGATTTTCATTGGGCTTTCTCATAAGCCCTTTCGGGTGCATGGAATATAAAATATATTTAATGGCGTTCGCATTAGCAATAGCATTGGTGCCGTTCGCGCTGCAGGAACTAAACTTCAAACGAGCAGATTGGTTGTCACTGTTTGGTGCAACAACAACGACCGTTTGATAATCGCAACGTTGTATTTTATTGAAACATCTTTTTTGGGAATTGTAATCATAGTTATGATTGGTTTTAAAAGTTTACTGCTCAATCTATATACATTGCATTCGTACCATAATTTTTGCAGAACATTCTTCGTTTAAAATGGTACCACTTTTCTTGTTTTTTGTAACAATTATCTAGCAAATCGGATGTTTCATTGAATACTTTAAAATTGAAGCAATAACGTTTGTTTTCACGACATGTACTTTTCCAAATTTGTTCTTATCAGTTCAGCAACGTTAACCATGTAAACGAGTTAACGAACCAAAAATAAATAATTATATATGTGAAAATATAAATGGAGATGAAAGGAAAGCTTTATGTTCATAAATATAGACTATAACAGCTAACATAGTGGCTTAAACGCATTCCAGAGGTTCTACTTTTTTTGATTCAGGTAGAAAATACATCCTATAGTTTGATAAAGGAATTGTCATTCACCCGTTTTAGAATTTTGCATTTTAAATATACAGAAGCTTTTCGAATCCATTCATTTGACGAAACTTTTCCTATCATTCCAACAGTTTGCAAAAAACGCAATCAATTTGACTTTGTCGATTTTGTGTTGATAAAAAGCAATATTTTTCTTTTCATACAACAAAAAATTAGCAGCGGGTTTTAAAGCAAAAATAAGCTTAATTAAGTTTATTAAATTCAGAGCTAGTATGTACTTACTTTGATCTGAATCGCGTTCAGAATTTGCAGATAAAAAGATCAAAAGATTGCTAAGACTTTCGCCTGACTAAAAATGAAAGAAAAAGCCAGTAGGGCAAAAAAATTCAAAACTATTTTTCTCTTACGAAGTAATAAGACTTAGTCTTTTCGTTGCTATGACAAACAACGTGTAATAATAATAATAAAATATGCTCGCCTGCGTCTGAAATATTCAACGGTGTTTACCGTTTGGGCTCCGATTAGAAACACATTCATCGCCGTATCGATCATGGAAAAGCAGGTAGTCGAACATCGAACGCTTAAACCGAACCAGTCCCGTGAACCACGAGTGCTTGTGTCAGTTGGAACCGTGCGTAAACGTTACACATCTCATGTAATATCTTGCTTTTACGTGTGTCGTTTTGCAAATCGTACCATTTGGAATATGCGGATAACCACAATGTAGTAAGTGTTCGGCGACAATTTTCCATTGGACGCATTTTGTTTTGGTGGTCATGGTTTACAAAATCGGAGGACAATTCGAGTGTGTCGCCGCCGCACAGCGACGACGATGATTTCGAATTGGGTTTTAACTATTTCACGTTTTACTCTGTGTGTTTGAACAACGTACACCGACCGACGTTGACAACGACTGGTTTATCGCGTCCCCACCAATATATGTCGTACTATAATATTAACGTAACGTTGAGCAATTTTTGAAGGCCAAACAGTAAAAACCGACGCTGGTCCTGTTTTCAAGATTCGGCAAGGCATTTTCAACGTGTCGTACTATGTTTTGGTGCTATTCGGTGCTGTAAAAGTGTCCTTCCAAAGAACGTAGTCGTCAAATTTTCGGTGCAACGGTCGGAGCTGAGAAACAGTCTTTATTTTATCTTCAAATTTATTGAAGTTCACCAAAAAAATGTAGAAGGAGAAAATATCCTTCGGTCATTATGGTTTAAGACAATTATTTGTTTCACGTTTGTGCAATAATCAACCTAACAGCAGGTATTATTACTGTTATCAATTTTGATTCCTGTTAATTTGCCACCATACCAATATTTTGATCAGGAATTATTTGAAACGATGCCTGAATGTAATCCGTGTTGTTGTTGGAATTTAAAGGACGGATGTATTACCGTTGGCATTTGGTCGTTGGTAAGGTGGTTTTATGAGTCACGAGGTTGATTTACTTAGGAACCCAATTGACTTCGTTTGAGTACCATAATATTCGTTCGTTTCGCATGTTTCAAATGAATTCTTAATAATTAATGAGCACTTTTTGGTTGGTTTCCTTTCACACTGTTTGCTCATTAGGTGATGGTTGTAATAATTTTTTTTGCATTTACTAACATATATAAGTTTATTATTTTCGTTTTACTTTTCTTGTCCGACTGTTTTTCAGATATTTTCGTTCGTTGAATTGGCAATGTTTACATGGCAAACTTTTGTAATCGTTCAATGCCAAAATAACGATATCCCATATCTTACACCGGCCGATTGTCCATCCAATTGTCCATGTTTTTCTTATTCGCCAGAAAGACCACCGGTCGGTGGTCCAATTTGGCAAGGTAGCTAAACAGTACACTAACAATGACATGGTGAAGGGTTGCTTTGAAATTTTGCTTGTTATAATCGTATTTATGTTGATTTTGTTGCAAGCTTGCATGGTTTTTGCTGCATGTTTCTCATATTGCCTTACCAACTTTAATGAATTGATTTTTACCAACTTTCTATAAAACGTCTCGTAATTTTTTTGGTCATCTTAAGTCGATTTTAAGGTATTTTGTTTTACTCAATTCGGTCTGTTCGGTTGGCAGACATGGGCATTGCACGGATGCCGTCATCAGTTGGCAATCGTTTATGAATTAGAAAAGTGTCAAGATTACTGTCCATGCGCAAGAAATCCCGATCTCTTTAGTACCAAAAATTTAATTGATGGTACAAAAATGATTCTCACACTCTTTTTGTTTGATTTATATCACTGATTGTCTTCTTTTGAAGAGCTGCTTTGAAATTTTGAGCCACGTTCTCTGTCTATTGATCACTGTTTGCCAGCTGAAAGATGGAATTAAGTTTTACACATTACGATCAAATTGATATCATTATCGGTCATTTTTATTATCCATGCATCCTTATTTACGTTTCTCGTTTTGATTGTCTTTCAAATCGTCGGACCTCGCTTGCGATTACGTTTTGTTCGCTCTTAGGGCAACTTCTGCACTGGATTTTTTCTATTTGTAGGTTTGGTCCATCATACAGATGGGCATTTTCAGCTGGCAAACAGCTGTTATCAAATGGATGAGAGATAGAATGGAGAATCGTCGAATACCCCAATATAACAGTTACAGTATCTTCGATAATCGTTTGGGAGGCGGAGATTGGAACGAAATGTATATCACACCCGAAGAGAAAATTTATATGGGTGTGCAAAATATGCTTAGCTTACTGTTTTATGCAACTTGATTCTATTAGTTTCAAGGTCTTAAAAACTACCGTATTTAATATTTCAAAGCAGCCTTTCATTCTGTTTTTCGTTCGCACCTACTTTTTTGCCAGATTTTGTGTATCGAAGTCAACAAATGTTCATTGCCATCGACCAGTTTTAAGTTTATTTCTTTGTTGTCGGGAACTATTTACTACCTTAGGGCGATTTAGGAAATTAAATTCTTTGATCGTGTGGGTGGTAGAAAGTCACCGTTTGCAAAGATTCCGTACACATTATTCGCCTTGACGTGTTTCATAGGCCAAACTTATTCATCAAATTGTGTGCCATTTTCTTATCTAGCCTTATCAACTTGCTCATCTTGGCGATGCACTTTTGAAACCTTTGTTAACTTCATTACAACAAAAAATCAAAAGAAATCGTATTTTTGATAAACAATGTTGATTTCATTTTAGCTTTGTTCATTGTTCAAATTTTGAATCTCATCGCTGCATTTGGTCTTCTTTTCGCATCCGTCGCTTTGATTTACGGAATTCACACAGTATGAATCAGTGATCAGAATATTCGTTTGTGCATACAGAGCTGCAACTATAATGCTCCTCGTTTAGAGTTCTAAATTTCTCGTATGGCCATGGTTTCCATGCATTTTAGCGTCGATTATTTGCACTGTCACTTACTGCGTACTATGGTGGGTCGGAGTAAGTATAAACTGTATAGCATCGTGCACCAACCGTTTAAAAATACTTTCACGAAATAATCTTTATTTAGAATGTAATTGGCTACTGGTTAGCGCTGACAATCATTGAATTCATTGGTGTTTTAATTAACGTAAGCTTTCCACGATAAAGTGCTTAAAATCTCAGAAAAATGGGGTAATTTTGATTTCAGGTTTACTGCCTAATATGCGTTTTCTTACAATACCGTCGAATTCTAAAAGGATACGTTCAACATACGTACGAGGAAGATTACAAACCGAAACAAATCGTTTACGAATATCGTACATCCGACGACAGTCAACAAGAAGTTACGGCATACAATCGTCGAGAGGAAGAATTTTACCAAAAACAAGGAGGTAAAACAAATTTATCGCGTGCAAACCTCTTTTTCTGAAACATTTTTTCTCTTCTATCGTTTCAGTCGAGGGTTATTTCAACGCCACTTACGAACACGAACCTTCACCAGGAAATAAAGTATCTGTTTATAAAGGTGCGATGATCGAAGAAGAAATAACGAACGTAAATCAACAAGGATTGCCGATGCAGAATTATACACAATACGAACAAAATGTTGAAGAACGCGTGATTACAACAGGAGCAACTGTAGACGATAAAGAAACAGAATTCAAGGACACTTTTACCGAAGAATGGTTAAAAAATGTTATGCACGTCGATAGAATTGAAAACAGAGTGTCGTACGGTATTCCTCCATCGGTTAAAGATTACGATCACGAACCAGGGGCTAGGAGAAGCAGATCCGTTGACGCCAAAACTGATAGAGACAAAAAAAGCAAACATTCACATAAAGCGAAGTAAGTCGAATGAAATTTCTTCCATTTAAAACAAACCAATGCAACTTTATTTGTATGATTCAGATCTTCGAAGTCGAAAGAATCGAAACGGAGTCATAGAAGCGGAAGTGGAAAAACGTTGGACGATAGTCGCGGATCCTCGTCGAGCGGCGACGAAGGTAAATCAAAAACCCGTCGAAGTCGAAGCGAAAGTGGTCAAAGACACAAACACCGTCACCGCCATCATCGACATCGAAGCGAGGAAGATTCGGAAACGAAAGGAAGTCGAAGTTTGGCCGACGATTCGGAGCGAGCAAGCAGGAGAGACAAACATAAAAGTAGTAAACGGAAAGAGGATGAGACCAAAAAACATAAACGTCCGAGAGACGTAAAAAGGGAAGACAAGGAAAGGGCCAATAAGGCTCTAGTGGAATCCGGCACGAGCACAGGCGGCCAACGTCCAGGTTCAAGTTCGACTGATCGGACGATGGCGATGGGCAGTGGAAAACAAATCGCGCCCATCAGCGGGGTACCAGGATTTCCAAATTATCCGGTGCCACCGGGTACAATCTCAATTCCGCAACATATCGTCATACCTCCACAGCCAAATCGAACCGCAGGTCAGCCTCAAAAGTACCAAATCAATTCCGAAATAACGATCAGCTACAGCGACAAAAGCGCGCATACGAGCGACGCCGAAACTCGACATCCTCAAAAAACGCCTCAAGTTCGTCAATTAGCAACACCTTTAACGCCGGTCGTTACCGCTCCGAGTCCGCAATCCATGATCAGCACAACCGCCGTCGCCACGCAAACGGCAGGAAATCGAAACGGTAGCAGTGGCGCTGATTCGAAAAGTCACGGTTCTACTGCCGTCTGATGCAATTTTGTACAGTTTTTTCATGCTTTAGGGAATCTTTTTTGTTTCAACAAAAATGTACAGTAAGATTTGTCGCGAACTGTAATTTTTGTCCTGCATGTTAAGAGCATCATCGTCGTTTACTTAATACTCAAATGTGTACAGAATTTGTTTCAAAAGTAGCCTTTTTCTGTGTGTTTTTTGTTCCCGGTTCCTGATGAACTGTTTGTTTAAACTTGCCACGAGTTGCTAATGAAGAGTTTCTCGTCCGAATTGTTTTCATTATTTGTGTTCGATATTTTTTAGCGCTGAAATTGTCTTCTGTGAATTTTACTTAAAATTTTTCTATTATTTCATTTTATTTGCTTATTTCGATGAAAGTATTTATTACGCATTCAATCGAAATGGCAATTCTCACTCGAAAGGTTGTGCAGTGAATTTAAAAAAAGACTTTGTTTTGTAAAAATATACTATTGTGTATCGTTTTTTAATTGTTTGAATGCGAAAAATGACAGTACAGTAAAACAGCGTTCGTGAAAATAAATGAAATTTGTTCAGACATTATGACGAAAAATGGCAATTTTGAGAGCAACTTTTTCTGTTTTAAAAATATACGATTTACTATATAGTATTCCTTTTTCGTTCTACTATGAGACAAAAATTGAAAAAACAACGAAAGGAAACAACTTTACGTTGGTTTTGCTGCTTATTTAGGCGCATATTTTTTTATTCGATTCAAACTTGTATATGAAAATTTGATGTCCGCGTTTTGATAATTTTCCTCCAAAAACTGCTGCAAAATTAGGTTTTAGGTTTTCCTCGACCTGGTTTCGGGAACAAAATGAAAAGCATCGCTCTCGCAAATCAATTTAACAAATTTGGTAAGAAATCACCTATTTGACATTAAGCTATCTAATTTAGTTTAGTTTATTTGGAGATATTACATTAGTTAAAACAAACTATTTTCCAGTCCATAAATTTGTGGCTTTAAAATGCAACTTTTTTCTCCTTGTTTTGTTTTTAACAAATTTTCTCGTTTTCGTTTTAAACCCCGCATCGGGTTTTACTTTAGGGTTACTGGGATGCCGGTATTACAGTCCCGCCACTGCAGCGCCAACGCCTCAGCCTGCGAAACCACAAAAGGTATGCTTCGCGATTTGTAACCTTTTGAGAAAGAATTCATCCCGTTTTGCATTGATTTTCAGACATCTTTCGGCAATTTGAAAGATGAAGATAGAATTTTTACGAATCTTTACGGTCGACACGATTTTCAACTCAAAGGTGCCAAGGCCCGAGGCGATTGGTATAAGACGAAAGAAATAATTTTGAAAGGATCAGCATGGATTTTGAAAGAAATGTCTACCTCGGGAATGAGAGGACGCGGAGGCGCCGGTTTCCCAACTGGAATGAAATGGGGTTTCATGAATAAACCGTTCGATGGTCGGTAAGTGAATTGAAAAGTTTTAAACCTTATCAAAAAGAAAATGTTCTTTTAAGTTAGTTTCCTGTTTTAGCCCCAAATATTTAGTGGTAAACGCCGATGAAGGTGAACCCGGAACATGCAAAGATCGCGAAATTATGCGACACGATCCGCACAAATTAATCGAAGGATGTTTAGTCGCCGGCGTTTCGATGGGCGCTCGAGCGGCTTACATATATATTCGAGGAGAATTTTACAACGAAGCCGTCCATTTGCAAATTGCGATTAAAGAAGTAGTTGCGAACTTTGTTTCTAATTTTGTACTAGATTTTCGACAAAAATGACAAAAATCTTTTAGGCGTACGAAAATGGTTTGATCGGCAAAAATTCGTGCGGCTCCGGTTATGATTTCGATATTTTCGTTCACCGAGGCGCCGGTGCTTACATTTGCGGCGAAGAAACTGTTGGAGAACTAGCACACTTTCCATAGTTCGATGACTCTTTAATTTGTTTGCATTTATTTTCAGGCCTTGATAGAATCCTTGGAAGGGAAACAAGGTAAACCGAGGTTAAAACCACCATTTCCTGCTGACGTCGGCGTTTTCGGTTGTCCAACAACTGTAGCTAATGTCGAAACAGTTGCAGCAGCGCCGGTGCGTAATTTCAGAGAAAAAATAATTTTATACAAGCTAGCTAATAAATGAAAGAAACGTTTTTTTAGACAATTTGCCGTCGAGGAGGCGAATGGTTTGCTTCGTTCGGTCGCGAACGCAATCGTGGTACGAAAGTAAGTGCTTAGAGCAATTTTCTATCCGTGTTTTAAAGTAAAAAAACGTCATATTTTGTTTTCAAGTTGTTTTGCATATCCGGACACGTTAACGCACCATGTACAGTCGAAGAAGAAATGTCAATTCCGTTGAAGGAGTTGATCGAGCGTCACGCCGGCGGCGTCATCGGCGGGTGGGAAAATTTGCAAGCAATCATCCCCGGCGGCTCGTCGGTACCTTTGCTTCCGCGACCGTACGTTTTTATTTTGAGATCCAATCTGCGCTGTTTTACCATTTTTTTTCCTGTAGTATTTGCGAAACGGTTCTAATGGATTTCGATTCGTTAGTGTCGGTGACCAGTGGTCTCGGAACTGCCGCTGTTATCGTAATGAATAAACAAGTGGATATCGTGAAATGCATTGCTCGTTTGGCCATGTTTTACAAGCACGAAAGTTGCGGCCAGGTTTGCGTTTTTCGTTCCAGTTTGAAACGATTTTGAAATGACGCCGAATGACTCTTTTTTAAGTGCACGCCTTGTCGCGAGGGCTGTAGTTGGTTGGATAAGATGATGTGGCGTTTCGTCGATGGTAAGGCGCGTCGTGATGAAATTGATATGATGTGGGAATTGAGCAAACAAATGGAAGGGCATACTATATGCGCTCTGGCCGACGCCGCAGCTTGGCCGGTTCAAGTGAGTTTGGATCACTTTTTCGAATCTGATATTAACGTTATGGTTGTAAATTTCGATTTCAGGGATTAATTCGTCATTTTCGACCTGAATTAGAAAAACGAATGGCTGAATTTAACGAAAGTCGTGTTTCGAAACAAAAGGATTTAAAAGAGAAAGCAACATCTCGCCTTTAAAAGGATGAACAATTATTTTAGAATTAAAACAGTAATTTTAAAGTAGAATATTTTGTTTCTACTCTATAGTTTTATTCCTGCATTTTTGTGATTGTAATTTATTTGTTGTATAAAAAACGACGCGTTTTGTTTGTTTCTAAAGTGGTTTTTTGGTAGATATCGAATATAATTAAAGGTTTTGCTTTTAATAAAACAGCTTGGTGTATTAAACCTAATAACCAGTTCAGAGCTGGCGCAGACTAGTTTAGCAAGGAGAACACTAAAATGAATCCACGTGCCTGCTAAGTTGATCACAAAGAATGGCTTTAAAAACTTTTGTCGTCGGACCACAGCACTTTATTCCATATTTCAGGTGTCCAATCAATGTGCTTTTTTTGCAAATGCAATCCTTGCACGGCGATTTTTTACAGAAATGTATGGTTTTTTAGCAGGACAGCGTCCATGAAGACTGGAATCATGTAATCTATTGCGAATAGTCTGTCGGCTAATATGGTTCAAGTTTAATGTATTTTGAATATCAATAGCTGTGGTAAATGGCTTTTTAACAGCTTCTCATACAATTCTTTGATCCATATGAGCACCCATTTTTCGATTTCGACCACGTTTAGCTGCAGTTTTTACAGTTCCTCGAGCTTGATACTTTTTAATGATCTTCGACACTGTTCCCCGCTGTACCCCAACTGTTTCGGCAATCCTAACCTTCTTTTTTCCATCTTCAAACATTTTTATTATAAGCTCCTTAACTTCATCACTCAAATACGCTTTTTTTGGCATTTCTTAAAAATAATTTGCAATTTTTTGTTTATCAATAGTTTAAAAAAGCTTTATTAACCTACAGTTAATTTTCTTATCATATCTTTTTACCTCAGAAGCAGACAAAGTGTATAAAATGTTTCCATACTTTTTTGGCGCAAAATTTTGATTAGTTTTATTAAAGTTAAAATTTTTTAAGCTTGTTGTTGTTTTCTTTCTTAAAGCTTTATACCAGAAGAAAGGCCATATTTTATTTGACTAGAAGCTATATAGTTTGTATTTTATTTGTGTTGTAAATCATCTAAAATATTAGTAGAAACAGAAAACATACAAATGTTTCCATACTTTTTTTGCTCACTGTATTTGTTCGTCACCACGAACGTCGGTTCAATTAAAATTTGCTAACTACGCTAAAAATTAAATAAATTCTTTAAAATACGTTTAATATCGTTTCTATGGGCAACTGTTGCAAAGGTGTCGTAGAAGAAGTGGACGAAGACAATTTAACGACAGAAACAGCGTTTTACGATCCCGAAGGCAAGTGTTACGTTTGGGATGAAGATAAAATGGTAAATTTTCGATTAAATGATCTTCGTTAATTTTCTATTTTGTCATGTTCTTCAGGGATTCGATTGTATAGACACCGGAGATCACTACACGATAGGCGACGAAGAAGGTACGACACTGTTTTACAACGACAGTAATCCAAAAGACTGTTTAGACATCGGCGGCGAAGAAGAAAGCTATTACGTTCCGAAAAAACAGAACAATGCATGGCAAAGCGAAACGGCTTCCGTTCAACAAAACGTTCAAAGTATAGCGCAAGCTTCGACAACAGGCGAATCTACCACTACAACGCAGAGCATCCCGGCGTCAGAATCAAAATATCCTGCTGAAGATGAGCAACAAGAAGAATACGGTACGCAAGACGAGTTTTGGAATGAAACTGGTTTCGACGAAGGTTACGACGTTGGCGAAGGAAGAAGCGAAGGAGGAGGAAAAAAAGCTAAAAAAGAAAAGAAGAAAACACTGAGTGGTAAATCAAAGTCTACGAAACAAGGAACAAAGAAACTGAGGGGAAAAAGAGGACCTAATCGCCGAAGACCGGGCAGAGACCAGAAGAATGTTCGAAGAGTGAAGCATACAGCAGCGAGTAAAGGAGGAAGAAAACGACCACCCGCGAAGAGAGATAAACGACGGAGACGAAAAATAAAGAAGAAATCGAGATCACGAAGCGGCGGTAGACGTAGATAATATGAAATTAAAACGATTCATTGCTATTACTAAATTCCCTTTTAATTATTAATCTAAATTGTGCATCTTTCGCGTATCCGCTTATTTTTATTTTCTGGTAAACATTGATCTGCCTGAACGCAGAATAAAACTTTTCTGTTGGAAGAATTAAAATCAATGTACCAATGTATTCGAAAGTTATATGAAACGATTTTCACTGAAATGCGTTGTGTTTCGAATTGATTTGCTGTGATAAGTGTTGCATGATAATTCATGATTGATAAATTTTATTTTGAGACGCAAAATGCTTTGCACGAATGCAATTGCGCGTCATACGCTGAAAACAATACGATAAAAATACAAAATGTGAAACAATATAAATACAGTAAAATGGAGAATTAAAAATTGATATTTACTACAATATTTATTTATAACAGGCAGGGTTGTCCATTATCAGCGCTGATCTATGTTTCGACAAATGAAACAGTCTGTCAGAAAATACGTGATACAACTTTCATCCAAGGGATTAAAATGAGAAACTCAAAGACACTAAAAATATCATGTTTGCTGATGATACAAATCTCTTTCTTGAAGATTGGAAATCAGTGGACGAAGTTCTTAAGATATTTGATCGATACAAGCTGGCATCTGGTGCAACATTGAATAAAATCAAAACAAAAAATACTTCTTCTTGGACAAACAAAAAATGAAGATGTTCCACTACATTTAAAAGATTTTGTATCAGATACTGTGAAAATTTATGGATACCATTTTGACAAAAATGGCTTAGCAATTGAAGAACGTCTAAGATCAACAAAAGCAAGCTTCAACGAACTTCAAACAAGAATTCCACATAGGGAATTTTCTCTTGAATCTAAAATTCAATTCATTAATACCTACTACTTGTCCAAGTCCAACTATAATCGCGTGAGAACTATAGTTAATGAATAACTATAGTCGACGGAGACCTATCGTCGCGAGCGTGAATCCAGCGACTGTAGTTGCAGTTTAACTATAGTTATTCCGACCACAATAGCAGAGGAAATATATTCGAGTACAGACT